>JAULKK010281869.1:0-14224 GCA_032355705.1 Rubia peregrina
CGTGGACGAACTAGGCTTCGCCATGTGTCCCTTCAGAAAATCAAAAAAAAGTGCGGTCTCCAGCGCGCCACGTGGGCCATCCAGGGCGTGCCACGTGGCGCCTGCATGGAAGAGAAAAGGACGCGCGCGGTTGGGAAATGGCTTGTGCTTTCTCTGACTTTGCAGGGGCTGGGCCGGTCCCAAAACCTTGGACCCTGGCCCAGGTCTCAATGGTTTGGGACACAATTGAGACCTCCACTGTGGCTTTTAATTATCTCAGTTCTGTCTCAATTTTTAATTGAGACCCAATTGAGACCCCAACTGTACATGCTCTGATATCTGGAAATCCATTCAAGAATCAACTTATAGGATACCAATTTCTAAAGCAGTAGAAAGTACTTTCATTACATTAATTCCTAAAAATCAAAGTCCTTTCACTTTCTCAGAACTCATACCTATAAGGCCCTATCCAGTTGAGCTGGTATGAGATGATGGTAGATGGTATGAGATGATGGTAGATGATGGTAGATAATATGAGATGAAGATAGATGGTATGAGATGAAGGTAGGTGATGGTGGATGATTGGAGATGAAGGTAGATGATATGAGATTATGGAGATGATATAAGTCTCTAAATTTATCAAAAAAGTTATGTAAAATCATCTCTGAGACATAATCATCTCTGAGAAGTAGTCAATTCTTGGAGGCATAATCATCTCTGAGGAGTAGTCAATTTTTTTTGTTTACAGATATATTGTTGATAATACTCTACTCATGAAGGAGGCAATTAGGTTACCAGATAATCCCCAAAAAATGTCTAACCTTATCTTTAAGCAGGACATGATGAAGGTTGCATTTTCATAAGTTATAGAACAAACATGATATTTTTTAAACTTAAACATTTTAATTATTTAAAATTTAATTAGTGTATTTTTCCATATAATATTTCTTGTATTTTTACCTTCACACACGTCTTATTACACATTTAGCTTTAGAATGTTCAATATTATTACAAGAAACTAGACCTATTACTTCGCCTCTTTTACCTCGGTTTTTTATCGAAGTAAATAATATTTTTTACCTAAGTTAAAAGAACGAGGTAAATTATATATTTTTACTACCGTTATTTTATTAATTGAAGTAAAAGTTAAAAATGGAGCAACTAATGTTAGGGAACTGCGTGCGAAGTTGCGCATGTTGTTTCAAAGCCCATACGATAACGTATTATATGTCGTTCTATGGACATATTATGCAACTGACGAGCGACGTCACTGATACATGAAAGAGAGATTAAAGTAGAAAAAAGGACTTTGGAAAATGAAGAAGTATTATTTAAAATTTTAAGAAGGTAAGTTCGGTTACGTTTCTATTAAAAATGGTTGAATAAAAGGGAAAACCACAACAGTCAATTATGTAATATATAATTAAGGTACTTAAACTATAAGAAAATTCATTAAATATCCTTACAAATAGTACATAAATTAGAATAATTTTTTTATTAGAGTTTGAACATAACAGAAATTACAATAAGCTCAATCAGTTTGGATTATGATGACCTTGAAGACGCTTGACCCCCCACCTTCTACCACCTCAAAGAACAAGGTGTCCCCGATGCGTAGGTGGTTTAGGAACTCGCCAAAATCCTTTAGGGATAGGGACTTGATATGCCCACCCCCTGAGTAGTTCACATGCCACTCTGTCCCGTAGCATCTCGGCAGAACGGGGATCTTCTTAGTCGACTGGAGTAGTACAATCTCCCGCGAGATGTATTAAATCCAAAAAATGGATTAGAAATATATATGTGTATGTGTATCTGTGTGCGCAATTAATAAAAGTTAATATTTATTTAAAATGCCTTATCAAAGTTGGGGTTTTTCCAAAATTCTGCTGCTTTAGATTGCTGTGGAATCGTGGGCTATCAGCAGCCATTGTATGATGTTCAAGGTCAAACACTAGAGGCTCCGGATTGCTCCGTTGTGCGAAGAACTGCATGAAAAAAAGAAATATTATTTTTGGTAAAGTGTGAAAATGTATTAGTAAATATATATGTAAAATGCTAAAATACCTGGAAGTAGGGGAAACTTGAGAATCCTTGGCCAACCATTAGTCCTGGATAACAAAAGAAAATGTTAAGGGCAAACTGGACATGGAAATGTAAGGTGCGACGTTGGGCTAACATCGCAGATACATGTCGGTCCAATCATTGGCGTGGATGATGTGTAACCATGACGTCAGTACATTGTTGACAAGACCGACCAATGGACCGATGCAGAAATGACGTAACATTTAAAAATTTATTAGTACACTGAAATGCCTGCATGCGACATCGTTAACAAATTGTTAAAACTGATGGCCAAACCAAACTAGGTGCGACGTCTCATACGTATTCCTTGACATATAAATGTATGACATTGCACACAGTTCTCAATTACCGACATGTTACCAACATGATGCCGACGTAGAAACATAGAAACCCAGAAAAATGATGCTTTAACACCAGAAAATTATTGAAAAATGTCCAAAAACATACCAAAACATAGTACATAGGTATACATTTAAGGAAACTTCACAATATAACATATTTGAATAAGAACTAAAATCCAAAAATAGACAACACATTCACAAACCATAGATCGAACGTGTAAAGTAACAATTCTTGAAATGTAGGTGTTAGAAGAGTATTAAACCCATATCTTTGAGAAGAGAGAAGAGAAGAGATGGTGGGAGACTGTTGGAATTTGCTGGAAACTTGTGAATAAAATTTTGAACTAATTGTGAGGAACCTCCTATTTATTGTTGTTTTGGTGCGACATTGTTTCTGACCCTTGTGATGCCCGCCTCGGCCGGTGCGTAACACCTATCTCGATCAAGGCAAGACAGAATCGACACATCACTGACGTTGCACAACCATATGGGCCTCACAATTTCATCCCAAAAGCTTGTCCGTCAACAATTCGAATTTATTTTTTAAAATATATGGTCACAACAAATATTTGACAATTTCTGTATAATTGAAACAAATTATTCATTAAACAAAAGTCTTGGCCATATTCAGAGTGACCTTGAGCTCACTCTCCCTCCTATGACAATATGAATTTCAGGAACCTTAAAGTATTGTTCAATATATACTGATGTTGTTCAATATATACTTGTATATGCAGGTATCAATTACTTCGAAGGTGAGACCAAAGAAATTGAACTGGAAGATAATTATGAAACATCTAGAACCATGCATACCTTTGAGAAAATGTGTCTACACAGCATGGGGCCCTGCCTTTCAATTCCAAGGAGTTTGTCATAAAGCTTCCTAACTCAAGGTGTGTGTTCATGGGTTTTTAGAATATATGTGGGACTGGTGTTTAATTCTAATTTTATTATTGAAATAGTTCACCAACATTATTATTGTTTCATGTTACTTTGCATACGGTGTATATTTTAATAATTACTGTCATCTGTAATACGGGGGGGGGGGAGAGAGTTCAAGGTCACTCTGAATTGTTCATTATTTATTGGTCATGAGTTGGGTTAAATATTAAGGATTCAATAACATTAAAATAAAATTCAAGAAATAGATTGTAGATTAAAGATTAAATAAGTAAAAATAAATGTTGTTCTAAACTTGAATAAATATGTTTCAAACAAATGTTCAAAAGTCAATCTAACTAAAATCCGTGGGGAAGAACGATGACATTAAAAACTATAGGCCCAACACCATTTAACACCTCGAAGTATAGCCTGTCCCCAACCTAGAGTTCCTCTTCATCAAGAAACTGGCTAAACCCCTTCGGGTTAGGGTCTTTAGCCTCTTGTGTCCCCAAGTAATGCATGTCATACTCCCTTCCATTGCACTGCAGCACAACGGGCAACTTGTACGATTGTAGAAACTCCGAAATCTGATATGGGATGTACTGATTTATAAACAAAAAACCACATTCAGTAAACATGAAAGTAATCTATAGAAAAAATTAATTGAAAATAAAATACATGTGTAGCAGGGAGGACTTACCAAAATCAAAATTGAACTGAAGTTTATCTAGGTAAGAGTGTGGACAAAGTGTGGAATGACATCCCCGAATGTAGTCCCCGGACAACGATCCTCGAATCGCTAGGGATCTGCATTGGTTAATGAAATTGTTAATAATATAATTAGAAAATAAATAATAAAATAAAAGGAATTTAAATCTAAACAAAAAATTGCTAACCTCAATCGAGGCACGGCTACTCGAACCAGCATTGTTAGCCATGATTCCTGAAATTCAAATTGTCATGGATGATAAATATTGTGATAGAAACAAAATGGTTCGATATAAATTGTTTCAATTAATCTTTTTAGTCGAAAAAGGCGTCGTACTTAATTGTCGGTCCAAAATATAACTTGGCCGACATATATGAGCGACGTCACTGACACGTCGCATCAAGGTAATATGAAAGTCGACATGTCATAGCGACGTCACTAACCATTCGGCAAAACTGATTGGTTAAACGAAAATGGTGTGACGTCTTATTCAAGTAATGTTAGGAAAAAAAATAAGAATGAGCGATGTCTCTAAAGATCACTCCAAACGAAGGAGGATCGAAGAACCAAAAAAATCGCATCCAAACCTAATAGATGCATTCTCAACATTAGAAAATCGGAGTGAACAAAGGTTATAAACAACAAATAGGGCTGGTTGACAAGTGAGAACATAAAACCAAAATTCCTACAACCTAGAGCCTAGAGCCATAATCCATGGGAATTTCAATATAAAAAAAACACATTGATACACCATATACATATCAAATTTAATTAAAAATATAAACATGAAAGTAATCTAAGGAATCTAGAAACTTACCTTTGAGAAAATGGGTTAAGGGACTGTTGAAATTCGAAAGAAAGTTGAATGTTTGAAGTGATATATGAGGTGGGCTCCATATATATAGTCGTTAGAGAATGTTGTGAATTCTTCCTCAAATGGTGCGATATCACATATCCGTCGACTTAACCGACACGGTACCAGCGTTTGACCAACGTATGAGCCTCACCACTTCAGTCCACTAGCATAAAAATGGGCCCATATTTGACCAACTTCATGTACGACATCGCATGTCCATCGTGTTTAGCTACATTTGACCGACATGTGATCGACGTCGTCTAGCCTTAAAGTGGGCATCACCATTTTAGCCCACTAGCATAGAACCTGGGACAGCGTTTGAAAAAAAGAGCATGATTGACCTTAATAACGGTTAATAGTATATTAGATACTACAAATTGAAGTTTATAAATGTCCATGAACTTTATTGATGTCCAGTTCGATGGGAATCGATTTTAACACAACCGGTGAACTTTATTGATGTCCAGTTCGATGGAAACCACCATATAGAATCGCATGAAATTTCATACTTGGTTTTTTAAGAAATAAAAAGATAATAAAATTCCGTCCATCAAATTTTTAAAAGCGCTAGTATGTGGCCTAGAGTAAATTCTAAACAATTATTTACAAGTATACAAAGGGTTATTCAGAAGAACTTATGGAAGTATATGTGGAATAAGACTAGTTTCTTTACTACTCTCGGTTAGTGTAAGTTTGACTTTGGATGTCAAAGTTTCTTTTTGGGCCGATCGTGATCGGGTTTGGGACTGGTGGTGTACTTTTCTAATTTTTCAATTAGGTCCCTCCAACAAAGTGTGAGAACTTGAAAAGCAAAATTGGAGATATACTTATCTGATTCACCAAGTCACAACCACAATGTTTTGATTTGGTCATGGACAGATAGACCGGGGTAATCTTTCATCATTTTTATTAGTATTCCATTAATACCCTTACGATAAGCGTTATGAGAACGATAATTTCCACCATAGAATCACATGAAATTTCATATTCTTGGATTTTTAAGAAATAAAAGGATAATAGAATTCTGTCTATCAAATTTCAAATGGAATTCATATCAAATGTCAGATGAGGTTAGGGAATAAAAAAGGGTAATGTGTGGTTTGCCGCATAGGTGCAGTAGACTTGTTTGAAAAAGGAACATGGCACTAGGTAATAAAGCTGATAAGTGAGATTTGGGAAATAAAATTGTTTCAGAATGTAGGGTTAGGGCTGAAACATCTAAAGAGCACTTTGCCAATAGAGAGATGGGACTTTGTCAGAAGCGATAATACATGGTCTATAGTAAATTGTAGATGATTACTGACAAGTATACAAGGGGTCATTCAGAAGAACTTGTGGAAGTATACGTGGAATAAGACCAGTTTCTTTACTACTCTCGGTTAGTATAAGTTCAACTTAGGATGTCAAAGTTTCTATTCAGACCGATCGTAATCGGATTTGGGACTACTGATGTACCTTTATAATTTTTGCACTTAGGTTCCTCCAACAAAGTGGGAGAACTTGAAATGTAAAACTGGAGATAACAACTTGTTATTCACATTTTCAGAACAATACTGTTCCATTTTATGCATAAACGGGTCGTCGATAAGGGGTTGCAATCTTAACAGTGAGTATTTTACAACACTTAAAAAGTTAGATTGTAACCCTTATATGCTACGTCGCAAATGTGTCGCACGAAACGAATCCAAAAGCGACCATCTTTGCGAAGTCGTTTAAATTGAATTTTCTTGTTGGAACCAGAAAATTTTACCCAAAAATTTAAACCAAAAATTCCCCCGTCCATTTTTCATGCCAATAACATTCAGCAACAACACACATTTTCCATCACCAACATTTTTCCTCCAGAACTAACTCCACACCATTCTTTCCATTCACACCAAAACAACCATCAAAGAACTCAATCAAATTTCTTCTCTAAAAATCAACAAGCATCTGGGATGGAGCATCCCTGGGTTCAAATTAATTGAGGTAGTTTTACATCCATTCCATATTCATTTTCCATCTTTATTACCATATACTATCTATATGTTTGTCTCTCATTGATCAATGATTGAATATTTTCATTAACTATAATGATTGTGTAACATGTTATATAGTGTATATTGTTTGTGTTTTCAAGATAATGCAATGTTTATAAGGCGTGATAAAAAAAGGCTTAGCTTAGGGCTGATTGTGGACAATAATCTCATTTTCGTATGAACACAGGTTGAATGTGCGACGTCGGTTGCTGATAATCATCCTATACAATATGGGATCGTAAAATGACCGATGTCTCAAATTCTATGAAATGATTGACACATTTATGAATGTCCGACGTCTCTCTTTAGTTGGACTTTGCGAGTTCGATCTCTCATGCATGCGACACCGCTTTAAAGTAGATCTGGTACTTTTTCCATGTTGAAATTATTGTCGTATACGTATGACTATATTATGTGTACATCACTTGGGGACTGCCCAATTCTAACATAATTTTTTTCCAAGTATATTCATTGTAATATGACAAAGAGAGTTATCGATGGACTTTCGTCGTGCAACGTAGACAGTATAGGTTCAATACAATTTATGTTTCAATTTCATATTAACCTCTTGTATTTTAATGTATTCTAACATGTATTTCTAATATATATTCTAGTTTTATTGGTTCCTTGCATTCTCATTCTTTTCGACATTAATTGCACAACAATTGATTATTGTATGATGTTTATACATTTCATGAGTTGTGGGATATTAAGTAACATGTAACAGCTATCGACGAATGATTATTTGTGTAATAAAATATTATAATATTGTATGAGAACCGATATCTCCAAGACTAATTCGCGACGTCACACAAACCGATGAAAAGACAAAAACTTACCAACGTTGCATAAACTGGTGGCATTTTTTTGCGATATCGGCCATACAAAATGACGTCATATTTAATAGCCTTCCAAGTCACCAGGTACACGACGATGGTGCCCTGGAACATGCGATGTCGCAAACTATCATTCGCAACATCACTATCATTTATCCGCAACGTCGACATTGGCGATCTCGCGGCAATTGCAGTACTCTCGTCTGCTTTCTTGCTATCATCAACGTTTCTCTTTATGCACGCCAATGTCGTTCTTGTAAAGTTCAGATTTATCTAGTTGGAAATTTGTGGAAGTTATGAAAATATGGAATTATGGTGTTGAAACATCAAAGAAGGAATGTTTGGAGTTTAATTGAATGGCATAAAGAAATCCGATGAGATATTTCGTCCATAATATTTTTATTGGAGCATATATCAACTCCTATATTTGTGGGATTGGAATAGATTCATGGAACTGGAATTGATTTGGAATATTCGGTTATGGTGGAGATGTGGATGAGAAAATACGTGTGTGCGAAGACTTTCTATGTTGTAACGTACGGAAAGTTGATGTCTAAATGATTTGATTGATGAGAGATTATTGCGTGATATTGGGTATGGAAATATGGAGATTATGCAATATTTGATTCAAACGTGTTGAAGAATAATAGGTTTATAGAAAATCCCTACAATTGTGGAATTGGACTTTTGGAATATTATAGGATATTTGAAAGAAGAAAAATTTCTTTATTTATGGGATTTAAATATGCTTCAGAAGAAGATAAGGAATAGAAATATTATGGAGATAATTATGGAGCATTCCGATCTGCTCATGAGACTATTTATGTTGGACATCACAGCTGCAACTCTAACGAATTTCATTGAGAAAATCTGCATTCAGATTTCTATCATTCCAAGAGCTTTGCATGAGCCAGTTTTTCATATGTTCCAACATACGTGACCTGTTGATTAGTTCAGAGTCGCATACCTTAATTCCACGGGAGGAAGAGATCCAGCGTCGATGAGTTTCAAGGTCAGAGGGAGTTTGATCAAGGCAGATCGGTAACAAGGGGAGCTTGCAAAGTCAACAAGTTGTAATTAGAGAAGATAAGTATAGTTTTATGGTGTACTTTATACTGTATCTTTCTGATTAGTGGATTTATTCTGAACTGAGCTAAACCCTGCAGATGTAGGTGGATTTCACCGAACTACACAACCAAGTTGTGTGTGCTCGTGTTCTATTTACTTTACATACTTGGTTAGATAGGGTATGTTGGAATATATATCTAATAGTTTAGCTAAAGTGGTAAACCAAAATTTCATTTGGTATCATGGTTGTGTCACTTATTTTTACCTTGGTAATGTCAAGGAAAGTGTGATCCATTTTTACAATGGGGACAAAAGAATGAGCTTCTATGTCTCGGCTACCTCTTCTGGAAAGAGCGAATTACCACTACTGGAAGGCTCGCATGAGAGTGTTCATAAATTCACTGGATGAACTAGTTTGGCACTATGTTGAAACCGAATGGAAACCCCCAATTGTTGAAAGTTCTAAAAGAGGAGAATCAAGTGATCCCATTAATTCATCTACAACCATGGTGGACACATCTCTTGCTTCTTCTATTGCGGCAAAAACTTACCGATGTTGCATAAACCAGTGGCATTTTTTTGCAATGTCGGCCATACAAAATGACGTCATATTTAATAGCCTTCCAAGTCACCAGGCACACGATGATGGTGCCCTGGAGCATGCGATGTCGTAAACTATCATCTGCAACATCACTATCATTTATCCGCAACATCGACATTGGCGATCTCGTCGCAACTACAGTCCCCTCGTCTGCGTTCTTGCTATCATCAACATTGTCTTTATGCACGCCAATATCGTTCTAAAGTCCAGATTTATCTAGTTGGCAATTTGTGGAATATATGCAAATATGAAATTATTGTGTTGAAACATCAAAGAAGGAATGTTTGGAGTTTCATTAAATGACATGAAGAAATCCGCTGAGATATTTCATCCATAATATTTTTATTGGGGAATATATCAATTCCTATATTTATGGGATTGGATTAGATTCATGGAATTGGAATTGATTTGGAATATTCGGCTATGGTTGAGATGTGGACGAGATATGTTGTAAAATACGTGTGTACGAAGACTTTCTATGTCGTAACATACAGAAAGCTGAAGTCTAAATGATTTGATTGATGAGAGAATATTGTGTGATATTGGGTTATGGAAATATGGAGATTGTGCAATATTTGATCTAGACGTGTTGAATAATAATAGGTTTATAGAAAATCCCTACAATTGTTGAATTGGACTTATGGAATATTATAGGATATTTGAAAGAATGAAAATTTCTTTATTTATGGGATTTGGATATGCTTCAGAAGTAGATAAGGAATAGGAATAATATGGAGATAATTATGGAGCATTCCGATCTGCTCATGAGACTATTTATGCTGGACATCACAACTGCAACTCTAACGAATTTCATTGAGAAAATCTGCATTCAGATTTCTATCCTTCCGAGAGCTTTGCAAGAGCCAGTTTTTCATATGTTCCAACATACGTGACCTGTTGATTAGTTCAGAATCACATACCTTAATTGCTCGGGAGGAGGAGATCCAGCGTCGATGAGTTTCAAGGTCAGAGGGAGTTTGATCAAGGAAGATCGGTAGCAAGGGGAGCTTGCAAAATTCACACATTGTAATTAGATAAGATAAGCATAGTTGTATGGTGTACTTCGTACTGTATCTTTCTGGTTAGTGGATTTATTCTGAACTAGGCTAAACCCCGCAGATGTAGGTGGATTTCACAGAACTACATAACCAAGTTGTGTGTGCTCGTGTAATATTTACTTTACATACTTGGTTAGATAGGATATGTTGGAATATAGGTCTGATAGTTTAGCTATAACGATAAAACCAAACTTTCATTTGGTATCAAGGTTTGGTCACTTATTTTTACCTTGGTTGTGTCAAGGAAAGTGTGATCCATTTTTACCAAGGCGACAAAGGAAGGAGCTTCTGTGTCTCGGCCACCTCTTCTGGAAAGAACGAATTACCGCTACTGGATGGCTCACATGAGAGTGTTCATATAAATTCACTGGATGAACTAGTTCGACACTATGTTGAAACCGAATGGAAGCCCCCAGTTGTTGAAAGTTATAAAAGAGGAGAATCTAGTGATCCCATTAATTCATCTACAACTATGGTGGACATATCTCTTGCTTCTTCTATTGCTGCAACTTTCGAAGAAGCAAGGAAAATCATATGTTCCCTCATGGAGTGAAGATGAAGAAGAGAAGAATCATGAGGAATTGACCAGTAATTATATGGCTTTTGGAGCAAAACTTCAAGGAGGCTTAGAACTTGGTACTGAATGTTCCGACATCGAAGAAGTGGATTGATGTTCCGACATCGAACATAGTTCAGGCAGCCAAAGTCCGATGTTTCAACACAGATAAGGTAAGTGAAGAATACTCCTCAAGCGATGACGAAGACATGAGTGTGAATGATGAATATGTCTATGTTGCATATGAAAAGATGTACGAAATGTGGCTGAAAGTTGTTGATGCTAACAAACTCCTGAAAAAAGAGAAAAACCTCTTGGCTGAAGAAGGAAAATAGATGGATTCCCTAGTGGCATGACACAGGGGAAAATTGAGTTGTTGGAATTAATCTGAGTTCGACGACAAAGAGGGCCGAATTGTTGAGACGACTATTAACAGGTTAAATAATGGAAAAGGAAAATTAGATGATATACTCACCATGGGCCAGAGCTCTGGAAGTTGTCAAGGTATAGGCTATGGCAAGCCATCGAGCGGGCACTGTAGATTTCAAATCAGAGGTTCAAGACATGAAGAGAAAAGTGGTCAAAATCCAGCAACACAAACCTCTTATTTGAAGCTACTGCGCCTATCAAGGCCATACAGATGATCAATGTCTTAAACTACTCAGAGATATCATGAATGGATGACAACTGTCTGTATGTTCCAACACAGATGATGTCCAACGATCAAAGATGGTCAGAAAGGTACAAGTTCCTAAACGCACTAATACTTATCTTGTTGCTCATACTTCTATTATTGTACACTCTGGGGATTCGTGGTACTTTGATAGTGGATGTTCTCAACATATGACTGGATCGCATGAGTACTTACGGAAGATCGAACCCTATGATGGCGGATTTGTTACTTTTGGTGGTGGAAAGAAAAGCAGGGTAGTTGGAAAAAGTGAGTTGTCTATAAAGGGATTTCCAACCTTTACAAATGTTCTGTTGGTGGAAGATCTAAAGGCTAATCTCCTTAGTATCAACCAACTATGTGATGATAATATGACCGTAGAATTCCCTAAGAAGAAGTGCATAGTGAAACATGACAACAACAAAGTGCTTACTGGTATTTGGTTATCAGACAAATGTTACTTGTTGGAACAAGAAGTGAACTACTTGAGTGTTGAATATGATGAGCTCAAAATGCCAACGGCTAACCATGTTCCAACATCGTATAATTTCTCAGATCAGGGACATAACAATGTTGGAACATCAGACGAGATAGATCTTATGGATGAAGCTGATGACTCTTATAACTTCAGCGATGTTGGAACACCGTCCTCCCTACAACTCTCCCATGTTTCAGCATCAGTTCAAGCTGAATCAAGCAAAATGACTCGATCAATCCCTCGGGTTAACTATAGATGACTTGCTGGTCTACAATGTTTTTCCTTCCTCATTGAACCCAAGAATTACAAAGAGGCTCTACTTGATGAGTATTGGATTGCGGCAATGTAAGAAGAACTTGGACACTTCGAACACAATGATAATAAAGCAAGTCTGCAGATATCCTCACAAAACCTTTGGACACTGCAACTTTTGAGATCCTCTGACAACACTTAAGTGTTTGAAGAATTTGAGGTATATATTTTTCACATCATTTTTTGTACATACATTAGAAAAAAAATGAAAAAAGAGAAAAGGAGGAAAAAATTTAAAAAATATATATGGAGGCGTAGTTGGACATGTTGGAAGTTGGTGTTGATGGTATTATGGTAATTGATGTGATGACTAGTTGGTGAAAAAGAGAATTTATGATTGGTATGCTAGTATGGATGAATATGAAGTGGTCAAGTTTGATCATGATTTGAATATGATGGTCGAATAGATTAGAGAGATGGCTCATCTTGGTATTTTGGTTTGGGATGATGAGGAGTTGGAAAGCAGTGATGCTTGTCATGTTCCAACATATAGTATGGAGACAGGGGGAGAAGCTCTGGGTATGGAGATTAATAAATATTAGTTATTTGAGGCTGATTATATTTCAAACTGGCATGGGAACATTGATCAGAATTATAATTTTTGTAGAGGAGATTCACATGTTCCAACACATGAGGAAGAATAGTTTATAGACCAGGTTGAAGAGACCGAGGACTCTCATATTCCAACACAGCAGCAGGAACTGAAGACTGAGAGCAACCATGTTCCAACACCGATACAGACTAAGGGTGTTGACTCTGAAGCAATGAAAGGATCTCATGTTCCAACATTAGAGAAACCGAGTGAAGCTGAGAGTTGCTATGTTCCAACATCATGTACTAATGTTCCAACACAAGTTGAGTAGATTGAAGGCACTACCGATTAGACTGTAGAATCAGTAAAAGAAGAATTACAGCCACCACGAAGAAGATAGTTTCTACTGAAGAGGGTTGAAGGTTCTGCTATGGCTATGTTCCAACATAGGCCAGATGTTTGCTTCAGGGGGAGTTACATTTATTGGATATTCTTCTTTGGGTTTCTGTGTCTATTGCGTTTGACATGTTTATGGTTCCAAGGGGGAGATATTTTGGATTTTTTGGATGACTTTATTGGCTTCGTTGAGTTGATGTTTCAACATGTTTATTATTCCTGGATTTCGAGGAAGTTCTGGAATTCAGGGGGAGATGTTATGTTTCTATGTTCCAACATCCAAAATGGTTTTCAAAGATGATGTCTTTATTTGCATAAGTTCGTGTGATAAAATGTCAAAAGGTGGTTAGTCCCACAAAATGCCAAAAGGGGGAGATTGTTAAGTCCATATTTATCTAGTTGGCAATTTGTGGAAGTTATGCAAATATGGAATTATTGTGTTGAAACATAAAAGAATGAATGTTTGGAGTTTTATGGAATTACATGAAGAAATCCGATGAGATATTTCGTCCATGATGTTTTTATTGGAGAATATATCAATTCCTATATTTATGGGATTGTAATAGATTCATGGAATTGGAATTGATTTGGAATATTCGGCTATGGTAGAGATGTGGACGAGATATGTTGTAACATACGTGTGTGCGTAGACTTTCTATGTTGTAACATACGTGTGTGCGTAGACTTTCTATGTTGTATCATACAGAAAGTTGAAGTCTAAATGATTTGATTGATGAGAGAATATTGCGTGATATTGGGTTATGGAAATATAGAGTGATGGAGATCAGGGTACGCCTACCACCATAAATGAAGACATTCCACGACTTGATCAAACATTCAAAGGCTATGT
>JAULKK010281879.1:0-14223 GCA_032355705.1 Rubia peregrina
AAACCAAATCTCACAAGTTAATACTAAAAATGCTTACCAATTGCTAGCATAGATTAGCAAAAAACCATAAGAAAAGCATAATAATCCATGCAAAACATTGGAGAAATGAGGAATAAATAAATGAGAACTAGGGCTTTTGAGAGTAAAAATTCGGGTGAATAATAAGTGTGAACAAAGGAGTTGAAAAATGGCTTAAATAGCCTCAACCTGTTTAGACTAATGCGGCCCACAAAACTGGCACTGCCTCGCCCCTAGGCTGTGGAAACCTGCAGTTAAAGATCTGGGCACCAGGCGCGCGTAGTTTCTGCTCCAAATGCGTGCGAGCGTGCGGTTTTTACTCCAGGCAAGCGGGGACGTGCGGTTTCTTCCCCAGGCATGCGCAGGTGCGTGGTTTATGCTTTGGCCACGCGCGGTTAAGACGCTGGCGCTAGCATCTTCACCCGGCCGACCGGTCTTTGCTTCCCTACGGATGAACCGTTGATCCATTTCGAGAGTTCTTGTAGTTGATTTTTTAGTGCTCGAGAAGATGAATCCAATGGTTCCACCCTTAGAGGCTGGTTCTTCTCGAATCATTTCCATAACTTTGGTTTGAACTTCCGGATCACAATTCATCCGCTTCTTTGTCTTCCTTCTTCGACCCTTCTGTCTTCTATCATGATTTTTACTCATGGCCTACAATCTTCTACCATCCTTATGAATGGCCTTCACTAAAATACACTGAAGTTCTTACGAGCAATCTACAAGTTAAGCTTACAAAAATAATCTAGATGCTCGTAAGGACCAAAAATCCATTAAACTAAAATTAGGTTACAAAATGAAGGATTTAGAAACGAAAACCAAAAATGGTTATCTAAACCCCTTATGATGTAAACCTACCTAAATCTAGAAATCTTTCACAAAAAGATAACAAAAGAGATGTTAAATGCTTTAGAAAATACATGCATTTGACGTCTCATCAATCTCCCAGGGTAGTAGCTGCTCCTTATAAGTCCAAGCTTTCTTCAGAGTTAATGGATGAACAATCCAAGGATATAATCTTGGATTCTTCCATTTCTTCATCCCCTGTAATACTATCCCTATGACGGAAAACATCTTGACTCACATCCTGCAATATGGCCAAACAATTTTCAGTTGAAAAGGGTTCTTCATAAGGAACTAAAGTTAAAGAAGTAGAAGATTGGAATTTATGAGATGGGGAATATAGAGAAGAGATGTCATCCTTATAGTGAGTCCACTTGACTTTGTCCTTGATATTTTGAATCAAGGTAGATTCCTCAGTCGAAATTGAGGTGGGATCACTTTCCACCTGGATGAAAGTGAGAGAGACATCTGAGAGTGCATCTTGGAATAACTCTGAGGATTGACTTCTGCAATTCAAGTCTTTCTGAATAGGTGAAAGACCAGATGAGCTTGCTGAGCTCCAATTACCCTTTTTCCATATTTCCTTAGACTTTTTGCCACTGGCCTTTTGCTTTTTGAGAGATAACCTAATCAAGTTCCTGGATGGAGAATGCACGATCTTCTGAGAATGTGACAATTCCTGGGGGTTTGACACATCCTGATTTTCACTAAGCTAATCCAGTCGCATAATTGAAGCACTTTGAGAGGACTGATCACTAGGATTTTGAGCAATTGGCACTGAAGTTTGGGCTGGGATAGGAGAAGACTCATTTCCTCTTATTATCCTCCTAGAACTGACCTCTGTATGCCCTAGTTTTAGACAAGCAAAGAAGTAGGAAGGCTTAGACTCGTAAACAATATTGTACCACTTGTTCTTTTCAATGGAACCGATTCTAATCCTATTTGGAAGGGGATTATAAGGTCAAAATCTACGCACATTCTAATAACCGAGGGTCTCGTAAGATTCTTGTTTGGAGAATCAACTTGGATAAAATTCACTATAGAGTCCCCAATCTCCTTGAGAGAAGCAGGATGAAAGTAATGGGTCAGAAGATATTCAATATTTAACCAAATAGGTACAAATGGAGGCTCTTCATCATGATCAAAACAACCGTCCATTTCAGATTCACATTGAATGAGTACCAAGATACCATACCGGTTCGTTCCAGATTTTTTGTCGATCAATCTCGTGATTGAATGTAAGTCGCATGTGCCTTGAATCCATCACAGCCACCTGGAACTCCAATTGAAGACCAATATTTTTCAGTTCCTTTCTAATCAGCTCTAAAGTTGGTCTTCCTTTCAAGAATTTTCCTATAAGGGCGTGGTTGAAAGGGACAACCATTTCCTCAATTTCCGCATGTGGGAAGATGCATGCCGATTCTCCTTTGAATTGGTGCAGAGGATGAAGATTCATCTGGTTAGGTGTAGGTGAATGGTCATTGAGAGTATGGCGAGAGTGCAAAAGAAATTCGAGGTAAGAGGGTGGGCTCTCACCGTGTGGCGGAGCCGCCATAGTGTTGTTGAAAACTGGGAGGCAATTAACGGGAATTTTGGTAGTCAAACTAGCTGTTAACGACAGAAGGTAAAGTTTCTACTAGTGAATTTTAGAGAGAAAATGGGTTAGAGAGAGAATTTTGGATCATGTTAATGTACTAATATACAGGGCACATGAAAAAGAACAACACGACTGGATGAAGTATAAATAAATAATATATGAGAAAAAAATGTCTTTGATTAGACTGAAACTAGCATCAAAGAGCTGACTCACAATCGTTTGCAAGCGAGAAGTAAGAGTACTCCCCATGCCCCAGGTTGCTCCATGAGCCAACATAGTGACATTACCCTCTAAAATAAACCAAAGAATTCTTGCATAATTTCAGCAAGAGGCCTTACATCTAATAGGTCACAATTGCTCAAAGTCTTAGGGTAAGTTTTTCACTTTCATATTTTAGAGGGTTAGTTTGACACTTACGCAAAAATAATAGTGTTAGTTTTCTATTTTGACCTAAATAAATATATTGTGAAATGATTATTTTCTTGGTTTGATGGTCGAGGTTGGCGAATTTGTGCAAATAGTGAGCATATTAAGTTCATATTGTGTGCATATTATGTTCATACTTGATGGTTTTTGTGGAGGGGCCCATGCATTCATCAACTTGAGAAAACCCCAAGAGCAACTCTTATATGCTCCTACGGATCATCTCAATCCTTTGGCCCAAATGATGCTACTTTAGGAAGCAGATACTGCTGCTACCAGGACACCTACTCCTGCAACCACAAAGAAAGGAGAAAGAGTTGCTACATAGGTATGAGGGCTTGACAGAGCTGAGGGAAGCCACCTTGTTGTTTGAGTTGTCCGATTTTAGTAGTCCAGAAACAAAGCCCTCTCCCCGAGCCCTTCTCCCCCTATTACAGTATGCCCTAAACCGGATAAGACACAATGGAAAGCCACAGTGTATTCATCTTAAATTTCAACCTAAAGGATCAATTGAAGGTTGAAGAGTATTTTTGATAAAAAAATCTCATCTGATGATACATTTAATCCACTTTCCTCTGGGTGCTCCTTGGATGTTCTCTCTATTCGCCTGCTGCACATCATTTCGATTTTCCTAGATTTAGTTTAGTTAGGTTATTAATTTATCAAATGGATGTATAGAAAATGTGTATAAAATAACCCCAGAGACATCTATATATACATGTTAAAGAATAAAAGATAAGGGGACAAGTAATCATTCATATTTCCTAACTCTAATTTTTTATCCCTAGGTTGAACAAACTCCCCAATCAGTGATTCAATTTCTATAATGAGCTTCAATATGTTTTCAAGGGAATACTTCAAGATAAGAATACATTCTCCTTCACAATCACTTCAGGATAAGAATACTTCTCCTTTAGTTTTTAATAATAGTCATGCTAGGGATGGTTCACACATTCATAATGTTCCTAGACAAAGTACTAGGATCAGATCCAAACCTGTCTGGATGAAAGATTTTGTTGTAAATAATGTTCATGCTTCCAATGTTTCCATTCCTACTTTCTCATCTGCACATATGAGTTTTATTTCACAACTATTAGGAATTCATGAACCTCAGACATATAAACAAGCTTGCAGAGATCAGTATTGGGTTAAGGCTATGCAAAGTGAAATAGATACCCTTGAAGCCAATCAAACTTGGGACATGGTTGATCTACCTAGAGGGAAGAAACCTATTAGATGTTAATGGGTTTACAAAGTTAAATGTAGAGCAGATGGATTAGTAGAAAGCTATGAAGCCAGATTAGTGGCAAAGAGGTTTTCTCAAATTGAAGATTTTGATTATTATGACTTTTTTTTACCAGTTTCCAAACAAGTTACTATGTGATTGTTTTTGGCAATGACATCCTTGAAAATTGGTTTTTACATCAGATTGATATCAATAATAATTATATTCATGTTTATATCAGTGAAGAACTATATATGAAGCCACCACAGGGTTATGATAAAGCATTGCCAGGACAGGTTTGCAGATTTAGGAGGTCTTTATATGGCTTTAAACGGGCTTCAAGGGAGTGGAATGCAAAATTCACTAACCATTTGATGTTATATGGATTCAAGCAATCAAAACATTATCATTTCTTGTTCATTAAGATCACTACTCAGTACAGTTTTGTCTTAATAATCTATGTGGATGATTTTCTAATTGCAGGAGACTCTCCTGTTGTAATTCATTCATTCAAAAATTACCTCCATGATCTTTACACTATCAAATATTTGGGAGCTTCCAAGTACTTCTTAGGCATAGAGATTACCAGATCTGAAGCTGCAATCTTCCTCAGTAAAATAAAATACATCACTGATTTAGTTAGTGATCTTCAATTGCTTAACAGCAGTGCAGCTACATCTCCATTGCCAGTATCTTGGCAAATTGAGTGCAACTCTTCACCTCTACTAAATGATCCAGGTCCCTATAGGAGATTAATTGGTCGTCTTCTCTATTTTCCTTACACAAGACCTGTTACACATTCTCAGTTCATCAGCTGAGTCAATTTATGCAGAAGCCAACTGATCATCATTGGAAAGTTGCACTTCATATTGCTAGATATTTGAAGGGATGTTCTACTTATGGCTTATTCTTTCCTGCAACATCTTCAAAATATGTATCTACCTACTGTGATGCAGATTGGAATACATGCAAACTCACTAGAAGATAAGTTACTGGCTATTGTGTCTTTCTAGGTGATTCTTTGATTTCTTGGAAGTCAAATAAGCAAAACATAGTGAGCAAATCCTCTGCTGAATATGAATATAGGGCCATGTCCATGACAGTCTCATAATTGAAATGGACTACTTTTCTTCTCACTGATCTGCAACATCAATTTCTCCTTCCTATTCCTCTGAGATGCGATAGTATTGTTGCTCTTCATATTAAAGAAAACCCTGTGTTTCATGAACGAACTAAACATATAGAGATTGATTGCCACTATGTCAGGGATGCATATTAGGATGGCTTTATTGATCCACTCCATGTTTTCTCGCATGATCAATTAGCTGATGGCTTTACTAAGCTTCTTTCACTCGTTGCTGCTCAATCGTTGCTGTCCAAGATGGGATTTTGTTACTCACAACATCCTCATCTTGAAGAGGGGTGAAAAAATATAATGAGGAAGCAGCAACAAGGAATCAGAGGTCAAAATATAATGAGGAAGTAACAGCAAGCAATCAGAGGAATTATCAGTGATCAAAAGCAGCAAGAAGCAAAGGTTTCACTTTTTGGCAGGAATTTCAGTTGGAAGGCGGTGGAAGCAGTTTTCATATTTTAGTTTGCAGATTTTTGTTTTGGTAGTTAGTTCTTAGTATAGTTGATCAGTTTGTTAGTTTGTTAGAAAGTTAACAACATGATACATGTATATATAGTGGCAGAACATGATGTATTAAGTTAATATTAAGAAAAAAATTCCATCATGTTTCTTCTAGTTTTGAAAACTGTTTTCTCAAGCTCATCTTGAACTTGTTCTTGATAAACCATATTTCTTCTGATACAATCGGTCGATGTGAGCACAGGTGAGCAGCGGTGGAGATTAGGCTGAGGGAACAGTAGTGGCGGAGGGAAAGCTCAGGGTGGTAAAGGAATCAGGCGTGAAGGTCGTGACGGAGGCGGGAAGGCTGGAGCAGTTGAGGGAAGACAACCTCTTTGATCCGACTGAAATTGACATCAACGTGACAGCTCACGGCTGATCTATTGTTCATCCAGAAATATACTTAATCATTCAAATATTACTTGGAATTATTTTACAATATATTTTAACGAGTTAAGAGACAAATTTATGAAGACATTTTAATGCGAACGATGCGAGGAAAAAAATACAAGTTACATGACCATTTACCATCTCAAGAATTGAAATAAAATAGCTGTTAATAGCCCTTTAAAGAAGATTACACAAATTTATTCTTTCTTTTTTATTCAATTTACAAATAATAACAATAATAGTTTAGACTGATTTGATGAATATCTTTGATTCTTCAATTTTTTCATCAAACATATTGCATACTTTGTTTAGGGTAAAACACATGTACTTCACTGTAAGAAAAATTTTGTTTGATAGAATCATAAGTCATATAAGATCCAAACAATTAGGGTCTTATCATTTCAGTCCCTTTCCAAGAGTATGACATGATCCCACTGCGCCACTAAATCATGTTGAACTAGGTTAGCTATGTACCATATCTACTGAGCTTATGGTCACCTTTATTGTGGTTAGTTAACGATGGTAGAATATTATAACATAATTACCTAGTGAAAGTGCTAAGTTACTGTAGGGTTTTAATATTGAGGTTGTCTTTTGATGGTAGATTATGCTAAGCATAATATTTTCAAAGGAATTGGCTTAAAAGGTCATTTCCACTAATGATACATGGATGTCTCCATTTTTTTAGTTAAATAAGAGAAAAATATTCTCCAAAATACGCAAATAATTTTTTTATTGTTTTGTGGCATAAATTTTACTTCCAGCAAAAACCCGATCTTTAATTTTTGAGTTCTATATGTTTTTGTGCTAATGGGTTATTTTCTTTGAAATTTAAGGGTTATTTCTTTAGAACGAAAGAAAAAACTTTGAACGTGGAGTCTACCTTTTAATTGGGGGCAATGGAAATCATTTGACAAGTTATGAACGAAATGCATCTCATTTAGAAAACAATAAAAAAGAAGAAAAATATCAAATACCAAATATACTTTTTCAATAAACTCGCCATTAACTTTAATTAAACAAATTTATCTCACTGATTTTTAGAAACTGAAGTGTATCTCCGAGGCGTTGTAATTGAGTGCAACTTAACCTAAAATACACATCGCATTACTTTAGAGTGAGGACTAAAACCACCATACGATGATCCATTTATGTAGGATAGGAAATGAGGGATGAATATCAAAAGGTTTTGAGGAACTTTCCTTACACAGGCAAACTTGTTCTTGGTGGCTGCAAATCTCAAAAAGTCATTTCAAGGCCTGAAAATCCTCCACTAATGGTAGCTTCCATAGCCAACCTGATATGAATCTCCTTGCGAAACTCTGGATTGCGGAAATTGGATCTTTGTCTACACTAGGGTTTCACCCAACCTAGTAAAAACATACGAAATTCAAGTATCTAGCCCGCGGGGTACATTTAATTCCGACTTGCTCTCTAAATAGCCCGTAGGTTTAGATCACAAGGTTCTTTGCTCACAAACTAGATGTAAGATTAGTTCACAAAGGATATAGATACTTAATTAACTCGCTAGATTAAGCAACAACGAAGATGCTCGCAAACAATGAGTATAACTCAAAATTCTAAATATTTGATTGATAAAAGTGTGTGTAAAATCGGTACACACCCTATATTTATAGGGGTTATTCTCGGCCCAATCAAACACTAAACACAATTGGAATCTGAATCTACTTATGGAATATTTAAGAAGCTAAAACCATATCTAACTAAAACACCTAAAAATACCCTAATTTGGCCGTCAATCATAGAATTAGACTAGAATAATATTTGCTTATCTAATCTTACCAAATCTAATTCTAATCAGAATAAAAGAATTTTTTTGAAAACCCTAATGGACTAATTTTCGCAAAAAACTAACTCTTCAAAAACCCACATGACCGAGTTATTAGACTGAAATAAAATATTATTACAATGATCACACCACCTCATTTAAAAACCCAATGGGAAAAAGAGTATAGTGTTCTTCACAATGTCTTCAGTTGATCAACAAGTTTGAATAATTAATCCAAGCCCTAGCCAACTTATTCTTGATTTCTTCATCATGAAGGCGATCCATCAAAGCATTCAATACCACATCTCTAAGCTCAATTCTTTACCTGGACATCTGTCCAACCATATCACTTAGAGGATCCCGAACATAACCCTTGAATGTTTGATCTAGACGTTGAATGTCTTCATTTATCGTGGCAGTCGTATTGGAATCTCCATCATTCCCTCCGTGGTCGAAAGGTTTTGCCCTCAAAAATGAATCGTCTTCAAAGGTGAAAAGGGATAAATCAGCAACGTGAAAAGTAGTACTAACACCATAATCTTCGGGTAGATCAATCTTGTAGGCATTGTCATTCACACGTTCTAACACTTGAAAAAGACAATCACCACGTGGACTTAGCTTAGATTTCCAGGAAATCAGAAACCTCTCATTCCAGAAATGCAACCAAACCCAATCGCCTTTCTTGAATTACACAACTTGGCAGCCAAGGTTTACACATGCAGCATTATGGGCATTTGTCCTTTCAATCTTCAATCGCACCTTCTCATGTAATCGCTTCAAAAAATCATCCTTCTTTTCTCCATCCATATTGCGCACCTGTTTAAAATTCAAAGTAAGTAAATCAAGAGATTTAGTGGGAAGAATACCATAAACAACTTCAAAAGGAGATAAATAAGTAGTACAATGAACAGTGGATTAAATGCAAACTCTGCTATCGGAATGCATGCTTCCCAATTCTTCAAGTTCATTTGGACCAAAACACACAGAAGTTCCCCTAGAGTATGGTTTGTGACCTCTATTTGACCATCAGTTTGCGGATGACTTGTTGTATAAAATAGCATTTTCGTCCCTAACTTACGCCACAAGGTATTCCAAAAGTAGGACAAAATTTTGACATCCCTATCTGGTACAATGGAAGAAGGAATGCAATGTAGACTGGGAGATCGTCGTCGTACCTCTCAAAGTTACTATTTTTAATCCCTAAAATGGTCTTAACTACAACCAAGTAGATAATGGCAAGTCAGGATCGTCCATAGAGACGAGAGATTTTCCTAAGCATTTGGTCATATAATGGTAAATACTACGCTAGATATTAAGATATGCATGTATAGAAAAGCACATAAAGAGGGGGGATTTTGGATTGGTTTAATAAGTTATAAATTTAAATACAAGTTACACTATCAAACCATATAAATCTACTAATTAAGCAAAAATTGCTAAAACGAGGGAAAACAAGAACTATGGGATCTTGGGGGTGATTGACTTCCACTTCCAAGCTTTCTATCTATCATTGAACATATAATCTATTTAACACTTTTACTACTTGTTTTGAGATAGATCTTCTACCCTTCTTTGATAGTGCTCTCTCTGTCCCATAATTATTGGCCTATTTTCTTTTTCAAAGTCAAAATTTGTAAACTTTGACCCTAAATATCAATTTTTATATTTATAATAAAAATATCATGTGAGATCTTGTTAAATTCATCTTATGGTCTATTTTCTAAATATCATTTTTTATGTTAAAGTGTTGTATATAGCTAGAGATATCGATGGTCAAAGATGATCATTGAAGACCCTGAAAAAGTAAATAGGCCAATAATCTTGGGACAGAGGGAGTAGTTTATAAGAGTGAATTGGACATCCTTTGCTAAACCTCACTTATGATCCCTTTAGTAGTACAAAGCCTAAAGGTGTCACATTAATGGAATTAAGTACAAAGAATCAACAAGCTTGGAAACAATTATAAAAACTACACCGTGTCTAAGCATTGAACCAATTCATGCATTTATACAAGATTAGTCCAGAACGTTCAACAACATTAGAAACTCAAACTCATGCTCTTGAATCAACAAGCAAGTCATATACTCAAACTTCCCATATCATTAATGGATTCAACAACCCAATTCAAGCACAATAAATACACAATAGGAAAGCACTATATAGCTTAAATATACATCTCAAGACATGGGGTTCGAAGCCTTAATCAATTGCTCCCGAGGTTATGTTTAGCTACTAGTGTTCATACTAATTAACAAAAGCAAATCAAACATGAAATCAAGAAGAAACTATGATAGAAAATTTTGAAAAACTAGGGTTTTACAGGGAGAAATTGGGGGAAGAAAGTTGAGGAAGAAAGAAAAAAGTAATGAGTATTTATAGTACAAAATTCCAAAAAGTAAGTCTGGGATAACGACCGTCGCGACTCACGACACGACGCCCAGAGTACTCTGCCCTCACATGACTTCTTCTCTTTGGTCTTAGTGTAGTTGTCTCCTCTTTCTTTCTCTTGGCCTTCAAGTTCTTCATTGTCTTCCAAATGGAGTTTTCAAGCTCTTCAAATCTTCAACAATTAGCTCATCTCACAGAATCCCTGTTACAAGTGACAAAAGCTATAAAGTCACTCTTAACTCTAGTAATAGAATTTAAATGTAAAATAGAGTATCCAAAGGACAAAAGGCTTCCAAAAATGAGTTCAAAAGATCCAAAAATCATCGTATAATATGGACTTATCAAACCTCCCCACACTTACACCTTACTCGTCCTCGAGTAAGAAAAGGTTCAAGAATAAGAAGAAGGTCAAATTTTCCCATCCTAATTCTAATAACCCCCAAATCAAAATCCCACAAAACTCTCAACGTGATAATTCCCCAAAATTTTATATCACACATAACCCTTATTCCTAAATATACCCATATATACTATCAATTCCCTATTCCATAGAAACATTTTCTAATCCCGACTTGATTTTGCCCAAAAGTCAATGGTATCAAGTGAAGCTAAAAACAAAGTATCAAATGTTCAAACATAAGCTTCACTCCATACCAATATATGTAACTAAAAATGAAGTCTACAAAGAATCAAGAATTTCATACCACACTTCATTTTCTTCGCTAACTTACCCCAATCCCAAGAAGTTCCTTGATGTTAGGTTTACCTGATCAAGCAATTTTTAACCACAACCTTATTACTCCAATGCCGGCAAATGAGTAGATAGTAACAAAATTTCATTTTCTTTTTCTCTCTTTCTCTCATTTTTCCTAGAAACCCTTTCGAGTTTTCATCTTAGCCACACATCATATTTCTTAGGCTCACATCTCACCCACATTTAGCCTCTTATTTTTTCCTAGGCCACCCTTTTGGGTTTTCGACCTATTTGGGCTCCCAATGTTGCCTAAATTGCCCTCTCGGGTTATCAACTTAGCGGGTTTATTTTTATTCTTCATTTTTTAAAAAATCAAAAGAAATGGATTTATCCAGAATGTCTAAAGTCTACCAAAAGAAAAATAGCATAAAGAAAATCTAAACTGTCAAACATCCCAAAAATAAATCATCCGAAATGAAAATCTGTAATCCCAAAAGCAAAACAAAGAAACAGCTAGAAACCTCCCCACACTTAAACCACACGTTTCCCTTAACGTATCCAAGTTAGGGCAAATAACAATGTATATCAAAGTAAAAAACGAAGTGCGGGGGTACGAAGAGTAAAAATGCTCACTATCCTGATGGGAGGAAGAACCACCATCTCCGTAGTGTTGCTGATACTCGACCATCCATGCTACATTCTACTAGCGTCGCTCCATGCGCCTCGCCACTCCGGGATCTGGTCATGTGGGCCTAACAGTCTGTACCCACATATCCCACACCATGGATGCGAGCTGATCGATCTCCTCATCCATATTAAATAGGTGCCGCGACATGTACAAACGGTGGTCCAACATCATGTCGTGCATCCTGTAGAAGAAATCAGCTGGTGGATGTTGCGGGTGGCTGCGACTGCTCTGATCTCCCTTCATCGGGTACGACTGAGGGTGCTGTGGAGAAGGCTGTGGTGACTGGTGATGTATCAGGTCACCCTGCGGTGGATCCATATCAAAGGGTATAGCCCCTCATCAGAATGAATGGGGAGGTTCCTAAGCTCCCACTCAAAACCTCGTCTGCACTCCTGATCTGGCTCGATCGCCAAATATGTCACCAGTGTGTCCCACTCCATCTTTGTATGTGTGGCTGTGGAACTGCCAGCCCCGCAAGCAATTGGAAAGACCGAGGATCCACAGTGGTCTTGATCAAATGAATGTTGACTGTTCGGGTCAACGTGATACAATACGATAGTCTGCAACCAATCCGCTGAAGGTAATCAGGTAGATCAATGTCCAAATTCTCTGCCAAAAGCGTGATCATGCCCCAACCAAAATTTCCCCCTTGTCCTTCTTCTCCGCCTCCAAAATTTAACTAACCCACAAGTCTGTCCAACCTCCGAATCCCATCTCCTTTCATAAGAGGTCAAAAACATCATTTATTATATTTTTTTCTTATTTTAGTATTTTTAGGAGTTTAACACTTTACTCTTTTTCCCATAGGGTTTTTTAATGAGGAAGTGGGATCATTGTAAAATAAATGTTTTTGTTTCTTTGACTGATTTGTTAGGCCATGTGGGCCTTAGAGACCAATTCAAAAATATTAAACGGTCCATTAGGTTTTACCTTATTCATTTTTATTCTGATTAGAATTAGATTTGGTAGAATTAGATAAAGTAATATTGACCGAGATGGACATGAAGACAGCCGAGGATGGATAATTATTGCATGAAGATTACCGAGAGAATATTGCGCATGAAGATTGATTACAAGGAATAAGATTGCATGGAGATAGCATAATTGGACTTGGAGATTGCTATTGCATGGATAGATGAGTTATACATGGAATGCTTGGATTCAGATGGATAATTATGGACTTAAGATGATTGCTCTGCAAGTTTGAAGATTATGGTACAACTACAATCAAATATGGACACACGGCCAGAAGAAGGAATTATGCTTTAAACCTGCGCACGGCCAGCTTCAGTTTTAGATATTTGATTTTTGGTATTTTAGTTAGATATGGTTTTAGCTTCTTAAAGCTGCCATAAAGTTGATTCAGTTTCTATTTCTGATTAGGGTTTGTTTGATGAGCTCGAAATCCTCTCTATTTAAAGAGAGATGGCCGACGGCCATACACACATTTTATACACATATTATTCAGACTTTTGAGACATTCTCATTATCTTCATTGTTGCTTAAACCTGCGGGTTATTTAAGTCATCAATACTCTATTTATACTCGTACCCTGCGGGCTAAACGTTTATAAAGAAACCTTTTAAGTGTACCCTGCAGGCTACACACTTAAGAGTCAAATTGAGTGTACCCTGCGGGCTAGACGCTGCAATTCGTGCCACTGAAGAGGTTGGGTGAGATTTTCGATTCAGTGAAAGATCATATATTCCGTAAATCAGAGTCTTCGTAAGGAGATTCATATCACTTTGTCACTTAACAAGCCTTATATCCATTCACTCAAAAAGAATGAGACTCGAACTCAAATTCACCAATCAACAAGAGTTTGATCCCAAAAGTTTGTCACACTAAAACATGAAAAATATATTTTTAATAAAAACATATCAAGAACTAAGAAATAAAGACCATGTATCTTTATTTTCATCATCACCACTTATTCCTTTTTCATGCATTTCGATCTAAATAACCTAATGTTGAGTCTCCAAAATCGCCATCAGCAACTCCACCCACGATGAAGTCCTTGTGAATATGTCTTCAGAAGAAGTCATCATTACCTTTAAGCACTTTCTTTTCCAAGAAGAGTGAGTATACATTCACAGCCACTATCAAATCCTTAGCCCTTTTCTTGGGTTTCAGAGGTGGTCAAGGGTGTTTTACGTCCTCAACACTTCCCACAAACTGTTGCATGTTAGTGAGCATAGAAAAGCAATCTAAGATAGACAAATTATCACTAATATCATGCAAGGCAATAGTCTCATCGATATGATCATCACAATTAAAGTGCAAGGTAGGACTCATTTTATCTCTCTCGTAGTTATCAAACATCTCATCAACTATGCTATTTTCATCACTATCATCCAGAGTCACATTAAGAAAATCATCATTATCCATCATGCAAGAGTCATCATGTTGAGTATTTTCTTCACACAAGAGAGGGTTTAGGTGAACTTTCTTAGATTTGTAAATATCAAAACCAACTCTATCCATGTCATCCTCTAAGGGTAGTGTTCCTGAATGAACATCAATCTTAGTCCTTGA
>JAULKK010281889.1:0-14222 GCA_032355705.1 Rubia peregrina
CCGACTTGCCACTATCTACTTTCTAGTAGTATAGCCGCAATTAGGGCATATAAATACTATCTTTGAGAGGCACGGCGGCGGCCTCCCATCAGCTAATTTGCATATAATTACCCTTTTCAACCTGGAACTAACCTCGGACTAAACATGCATATTTTTCTTATAAGAGGAAAGTAACAGTGCTGTATGCGGTTGAAAAAGGAAGGTGCCAATGCAAATTAAGTAGTCTATTTCTTTTCACTTAATGACAGTGACTCTGATTCAAAGTCCATCTCACCGCGACGACACTGTCATTTAACCACAAGTTGGGGTCAGCTGGTCATTCTTATGGAATGTGAGGGCAACTGCCATGAGACTAGGTCTTTCTTGGTCTTAATACCTTTTGCCATTCGAATGAAGGTTTGGGCTTTGAATTCGAGGAATCCCCCCCAATTTATTTTTAAAGATATGTTTGCCTCATCTTACTCAAAAATGTATCATCCCACTAACAAAAAAATGACATCGGTTTTAAATAGTTGAAGGTAAAAAAAATTAAAGTAAAATTAGTACTAGAACCATGTCATTTAATATTATTAGAAAATTATTTTTACCTCACCCCTATTACCTTGTTAAAAAATTGTTAAGCACCGAGGTAAAAATTCTTTTCCTTGATTTTTGAAGAAAAAGCAGGTAAAATTATTTTTTGCCGGAATTTTTTAAATACGGAGTAAAAAGTTATCTTTTTACCTCAGTTTTTATTTAACCGAGGTAAACGAATATTCCTTAGCCGACCTTGGTTACCATTTGGCATGGGAAGACAGGGGAGATGGACTCTGATATTTTACTAGTCATAATAAAAATACTACACCGTACCCGACATGTAGTCAACATCACTCATATCATGCTTAAGGCATATTAGCGACGTCAGTTTTTTTGTGGAATTACAGGGCCACATCTATAGACTATTCCAAAATTTCCTTTTTGTCTAGACTTGCCAAAAGGTTGGTAGTGCGTTGCAGATGTCAATTGTGTCAGTTACTACCGATGTTGATATTAAAATTTTAACTATTCTATTTCCATCGAATTCACAAAGACATGTAGCCAAAATCAGTTGACAACAATAATAAGGCCGTTTGACGCAACCGCCTTTGAATGGATATATTCAAAGATGGTTTTTTTAAAACAACCTTGTTTCCTGCTTGAACCGTTATAGGAATCGATCCCAAGAGTTCCAATTCCAAACCTCTTTGGGAAGGAAGTTCCATAAAAATGATATAACTGCCTTTAACTGGTGCCTTTCATGGGCTACTCTCCATTAGCGAGAGTTTTACCCTGAATCCAATCCGGAAGAATCATTGCAAGAACAAGGCATCTTTGGCTAGTCAGAAACTGAGGCAGCCATTATCGTTGAAAGGGAACTCAGTGCATCAATATAAATATGTATATTACATGTAATATTGTACTCCTTCTGTAACAGTTTCCTTCGCGTAGACACTTTTCATTTAGTCAAAATTAATTAATTTGAAAGTAATTTTCAGGTAGTATAAGATAATATACTATCATGTGGGATCTTGTTAGAATTGTTGTAACATTTATCTTCACAATATCAACTTTTATCATTTAAAAAAAATAAACAATGAAATATATTAATAGATAAAAATAATTTTAATTAATTTAAATAATTATAAAATGGAGGAAGTACTCTTAGTCTTTGATAATTAACAACAAACAAAAACTAAATCAATTGAATTGAATTGAACTGAACAATCTCTTGATACCACCGCCTTAGTAAATCCATAGGATAAAGGTGAAGAAAAATCAACCTTGGAATCATTGCAGACCACCTCTAATATAAAAAGGCCCCAATATACAAAGTAAACTTGAACTTCAAATCAAAACTAAATATTCCCCTGTTGCTCTTCAAATCCTCAATGATGTACTGTACCATCGGATGTTCAAACGCCATTTTTTAGACTACTGTCTCATGTTTCAGCTTTTGATGAAACTCTTTAATTGCTGTATTGGATAAAAGCTCATTTCTATTCCCATAGTACATGAATACCTCAAAGTCTTAAAAAACTTGAATGCCATAAAACTTGTTCTGCACTAGACTTTCAACACTCTATTTTGTATGGATTGGGTTGATATGTTAAGAGAAGACATTATGATGGTAACAATTTTGAATCGGGGATATGCATCAGAATGCTAGACAAAAACCATTAATCACAAAGTAGAAATAACAACTAAAGCCAAATAGAAAATATATTATGAAAATGGTGGGTTTTCATACAAGAACATCTGGTTACTTGAAGAGGATGAGCCCCAGCGAACACAACTCCATGTGGATGTCCGTATAAATTTTCTAGAAAAATCATCTTGATTAAGTCGGAAATAGAAGCAGAGGAAATTAAGGAATGGAATTCAAAGAATTTGGACTTGAGCATAAAGTGAAATAAATTGGACATGCACCAACCCAATTGTACTATTGCTTTAAGTCTTTTATGGAGCTTTTTTTTCTTCAAATTTTTGATGGAAAAGTATGATTGGAGTTGGGGTTTATGGAGTTTGACCCCAAAAAATTTAATGTGGTGTTGGGGTTTGTGGAATTTGACCCCAACGATGATCCTTAGTTTGGCGTTCTTCTTCTACGGCATCTCGGACGACCATTTTGCAGTAGCTCAGCGTCCCTAAAATTAAATATTCTTAGTCTAGCATCCCAGCAGTGTGAATGAAATTCTAGTGCTTGACACACACGGTCACAAACTATTTTCTGCGCGTGCGACAGCTTCTTTCTTACGCATCCCCTGCACGCCCCTAAATGTTTGTCGGCATGTTTATTACATGGGTAGTTCTTTTTACAAGCCCATTTTTTCATCCTTTATATTTTTAATTGCCCTCTATGTCATGTCTCATCTTGGTTCTTGACAGTGTGAATTTTTGAGATATACTGATCTTTCTCATCATCTACGACAAGATAGCTAGAATTGGATTGTAAATTCTAGATCTACGAAACATATGGCATAATCCCCCTCTTTTGTTAAGCATGTGACACCTTAAGATGGTTCGGCCTGCATCTATTTTGGTAATGGTTCTAAACTCTCTTCTATTCATGTTGTAAGTCTCGGATTTCTAAATCCGTGTCTCTTTATATTGTGGTTATTCTCCAATTGATATCACTAAAAATTTGCTTTTGATTAGCCAATCAACTCGGGACATAAATTATTTTGGTTGCTTTGATGGTCATAGTGAAAATGGCCTTTATGTTTTGTACTGGCATGCTAGACGTGGTCATGTTCCGTACTACGTTATTTCTTGTTTTTGAGCTTCTGGATATTTATTTGTTTAATCAATTTTACCAAAACCTACCCTTTGCAATGTGTGTAAAAAGGCTAAAGGGAAGCATTTATCTTTTTATACAAATGATAAATGTGTTGTTAGGGTACTTGGTCTAGTTCATTGTGATTTATGGGGGCCCTCTCCTATTTTATCTGTTGATGGTTACTCCTACTACGCTATTTTCCTCGATGATCATTCCTGACACTCATGGTTTTACCCATTACACAACAAATATGATTTTTGGGATATTTATCGCCAGTTTGAGGCTTTTGTGGAGAACTAATACTCTTACACCATCAAGGTGTTTCAAAGTGATGGGAGGACTGCGTTCGTAATTTTTTTCTTACGCTCTTACTTCCAGACAAAGGGCATTCACCATCAGATTTCTTGCCCATAAACACTTTAGCAAAATAGTTGGGCTTAGTGCAAGCAACTCCACATTACTGAGATAGGCTTGTCTATGTTATAGCATTCTTATGTCCCTCTCTTCAACTAGCTTCATATCTTTGGTGCAACCGCTCATACCATATATCAACTGCCCACTCCCGTCCTTGGTGGACGTTCACCCTATGAAGTTATTACTAGCCGAGTTCCTACATACAAGAACATCAATGCATTTGGTAGTCATGTGTACCCTTGTCTTCGTCAATATGCAGCTCACAAACTTTCTCCTCTCAGTTTGCTCCGTGTCTTTATTAGGTATCTCCCAGTATAATATATATCGATGTTTGGATCCTATGTTTGGAAAGATATATGTCACCACAGATGCTTAATTTGACGGCACTTCCTTCCCTTATGCCGATGGTTTACTCCAGTATCTTCGTTCTCTCTAGATGTCTCTAGATTTGTGGATCCCGATGATGAATCAACTAATATTTCTACTTCTTCCACGTTGTCATCTCCTTCTACTAGGCTTGTCACTTCGTTTGCTAGCCCTTCTAGGTCATCAATGCTATCGTCATCACCAACTATAACACCCTATTTTGGCTGCTCTATCAATTTAGACCATCCTGTAAACTCTTTGATGCATCCTACTCTGTCCATCTCGCCATTAACAAGCTCGCCTGGTTCCCCGACTAGCCCACCCAATTTACCGTTCACCTCACCAGCCCATTCGGCCATCACTTTTGTGGTCGCGACTGCTCTTCTGGTCTCTCCACCTCAGCCTTACACTCATCGGATGGCTACTCGATCGGCAACTGGGGCTATTCAGTGCAAATATTATCATGATATTGTTGCTTATGGTTTTACTTCTACTCTACTTGCTCAGTCTGAGCCCATGGACTATCATACTTTTCTTCATGATTCAGATTGAGTTACCTCCATGGATAAAGAGATGGAAGCTCTTCGTGGCCAACGTACTTGGGATTTAGTACCTTGACCTTCAGATGGCAACATCGTTAGCTCCAAATGGATTTTATCGCCTGATGTATTGACTATATGCTACTATTGAGCATTATAAATCTAGACTTGTAGTGCAGAGTTTCTCATAGATTCAGGGTTTTAACTCTGACCACACTTTTAGTTTGGTGGTTAAAGCATCCACAGTTTTTACTGTATTAACTATTACTATGATGCGTTTTTGGCCTCTTCATCAGCTGGATGTTAAGAATGCATTTCTCAATGGTATTATTGATGCTCTGGTTTATATGGCACAACCAGTTGGTTACAAGTATCCACTTAACCTTAAGTATTCTTGATGCTCCCCCATGGGCTTGGTTCTAACGATTCAGTACTTATCTGGTTCAACTTGGTCTCATCTGCAATTTTGCTGATACTTTTCTATTTTTTCTGTCTTGGGGATTGGCACAGCTATAATTGGTGGTTTACGTCGATGACATCATCCTTACAGGCAACAACCCGACTCTGCTCAGATAATTTATAGATCGGACGTATCGGGAGTTTGCTATCAAGAACTTGGGCACTCTTCACTACTTTCTTGGCATGGAATTTACACCATCAGCCTCAGGTTTGCTTCTTGGCCTAGCTAAGTATACCAGGGATATTCTTACTCTAGCAGGATGTAAGATGCAACACCGGTCTCTACTTTATTTGTGCCAAGATCGCAGCTACACAGCTCCACCAGTCCTACCTTTCAGAATCCGACACTTTTTCGTTCTCTGGTTGGGGATCCATAATATTTGATGATCAATCATTAAGATTTGGCTTTTCTCTTCAACATAGTTAGTCAGTATTTTTAGGATCCCTGTGATGATCACTTTGCAGTAGTTACTCAGATTCTTCGGTCTGTTCAAGGAACTTTTATTTTTGGTCTTTCATTTCGATCAGCTAGTTGTGCTAAGGTTGTTAGTTACTATGATGTTGATTGGGCTCATTTCTTAGTGACTCATGGATCTACTTAAAGTTATGTTGTCTTCCTCAGTGGAAACCATATTTCCTGGAGTTCCAAAAAACAGCCCACTGTTTCTCGTTCGAGTACAGAGTATGAGTATCATGCACTTGCCAACATCGTTTCTGAGGTTGTTTGGAAGGCTCATTTTCTTCATGACCTTCGTATCCCACTTGTTGGATCTCCGCTACTGTTATGTGACAACAGTAGTGCTATTTTTAGCCCAGAATCGAGTTGCTCAGAAGCAGGCGAAGCACATCGACATCGAATATCATTTTGTTTGTGAGTTGGTTGCTTTAGGTGGGATGTGTGTTGCTCATGTTCTTACTGCTCTTCAGATTGAGGACATCTTCACCAAATGGATCTCTCGTCCGATGTATGAGTTCTTTCGATCCAGGCTTTGCGTCAATGAGCGCCAGACACTTCGCTTGAGGGGGATGTGTTAGAATAAGTCAAGTATCTGATTATATTTTATTTGTTATACATAGAGTTGTTGACTAGCCTATAATTATACTAGAACTAGTCTACTTTTTGTACTCTATTTATTCTCCTCAGTAACACATTATTCATCACAAGAAATACATTCTTTCATCTCCCTTTAAAAAAATCCAACAAATATTAAATAATTTTTAATGTGAACATGTGAATCCAATTGCGCTGAGGTGGCGGATCCTAGCAGTGATGAGTCCTGATCTGGAGCAATTGGGTGAGACCAGTCGATCGGGCCCAAGTAATGAACAAGGTATGAAATTCTTTTATGACTGATACTTGTGAAGTATGAACAACGACCTCATCTCTGCCACTTACTTTGATGTTACAATTGGAAAGATGCTAAAAAAATGTTGGTATAGTTTAGGAAATTATAGCCAAGTTGATTTTGGATAAGAACTCATTATCAGAATTCCATTATGCTAATGGAATGCTGAGGAAGGATCAGAGGATTTTTATATGTAATTATGGGGACATTAAGAACAAAATATTGTCTACCATGCACTCATCGGCAGTGGGTGAACACTCGGGTCATAGTGCCACTATAAATAAGGTACTCACACTTTTTTATTGGTCGGGTATGAAGGAGCCAATAATGATTTATGTAAAGGCTTCACTGTATGAAAAGAAAATAAAGTGCTACTTTATAAGAATCCGGGATTCCTGCAGCCTCTTCTAAGCCCATACCAGACTTTAAGATATATCACAATGGATTTTGTTGAAGTACTTCAATTGTCTGAAGGTTGTGATACTATATTGGTGGTTGTAGATAGTCTGACTAAATACAACCACTTTATTCCTCTATAACACCATTTTACAGCTAAAGTAGTGGCTTTATTGTTTATTAATGAAATTAGAAAATTGCATGGTATACTAGAAACTATTACAACAAACAGAGATAGGGTTTTTACTAGTCTATTCTAGAATGAGTTATTTTCAAAAGCTGGTATTACGATGCCGTACAATTCTGCATATCATCCTGAAATGAATGACAAAATGAAAGAGTCAATTAGTTCTGGAATGTTAGATAAGATGTTTCAGTGGAGAGAGGCCTAGAACATGGAAATAATGCATGGTGGAATGGTGGTACAATACATCACACCAATCCAGCATCAACATTACCCCCTATGAGATCTTATACGGGGTAAGGTCTCTTTCTTTACCAATGGGAACTCATACTATATTTCCAGTGGCTTCATATATGCTGAAGCAAAGAGGTGGTGTCAATCAATTGTTGCAAGAACAACTCAGGATGGCTCAGAGAAGAATGAAAACATTGGCAAGTAAAAAACTTTCAGAAAGAGTTTCGAGGTGAGAGAATGGGTATTCTTAAAACTTCAGGAGTACGGACACGTTTCATTATGTGTTGGTCCTTGTGCTACACTAGCTCCGAAGTATTATGACCATTATATGGTGGAAAAGAAAATTGCATCAGTAACATACAAGTTAAAGATTCTATCAAACACACCCAGTTTTCATGTATCGTTGCTCAAGAAATATGTAGGGTAACCTCCAGTAACACAAGAACAAATTCCAGGAGCAGAGTTTCAAGATTTATAGTTCAGTTTTTGGTCCGTATAGAATTCTTAAAAGAAGCCTAATCTTCAAGGATAATAAAAAGGTCATACGGTGGTTATTAGAGTGGAAGGATTTTCCTTATGAAAAATATTCTTCGAAAGATTCTTTTGTCATCAAAAATTAGTTTCCATAGTTTAAAGCTTGAGGACAAGCTTTGTGTTAAGTAGGAAGATTTTTCATGACGCCGGGGACTTAAAGTAAATTTAAAAGGGTTTAATTATTGAGAGGGATTAAGACGCAACTGGAGGAATATCAGTTAACAGGGGAGGCATTAATCTGAGCTAAGAGGTGACAAAGGGATCTGTGAAGAAGGAAGTTGTTGGAGGGGGCGGTAAAGGTGTTTAGTATTAATCGGTCACACTTTTATGTAAATAGAAGTTAGGAGGAGAGGAGAAGTACCTTGAATGTATTCTCGATCTTTGTAATTCTTCAAGAGCACATTTAAAAAAAATATTTCTTCCTCATCTCTTATTCCGATTCTCAGCATTATTGCTACAATTTTACTGAAAACCTTACTAATTCATGGGGATTGTTACAGATGGAAAAAGAATGAACCCTTATAAGATATAAAGGGAGAATAAAATAAAATTGGGCTCCTGATAAATTTGGGGCCAATGTAGGCGCTCAACCCACACTAGTATTGGACTGGGATTGATCTTACTTTTTATAGGTAGGTGTTGGTGATTGAAGTTTTTTTTGAATTGATGTTGGAGAGTTAATTCATTAATGCGATTCAAATATGAATTTTGTATAATTACATATTAATTGTTAAAGATTTTTTTTGTTCAAGAATGAGTGGTACAAATTTTAACTACTGGTTTTCCTCATGAAATTGTGCATTTGATTGTCAAAGACTTTCCAGCATTTAAATATTTTTAGGATACTCTTATATGGAAACACTAAATTGATGGTATCTTTTCATAGCTTCGGCGTATGAATTGATAATACCAAAAATATTATAGGTTAACTATTTTCAACATTTATGGTCCAAATATCTTCTAAAGAAAATACCACTCTATAATTAAAGGTACTGAACAAATTGATACCATTAGCTGGTGCATGTGGTACAGAAACATAACCTATTTTTAAAGTGATACAAGACAATAGCATTAATTTTCCATCTATTTATTGTTTTAAATTTGCAAGTACTGGTGATTGACATCATGCTTTCCATTGTTGGGATTTGATATATTCTTTTCGGAATCAGTTGCATCTATTTCCAGATAATTCAGTGCATTAAATGTGCAAAAAATTGAATTGCAAAATACAATTTTCTTGTAAAAGGTGTTTTTTTAACTGAGTAAATAAGTAACTTTCTCGGGAAAATTGATATTGCTAAGAAAAATATATCAGAAAACATTTATTAAAACTTTTGAATGATCAATCTTAAAATACAATTTAAATATAGTTACTTTAAAAAAATTATCGTTATTGTCCTAAAATTGGATTTCACATTACTATGTATTAAAAAAATTTAATTTTTAAAAAAACTACTATTCAATGTCCAACACGAAAGCATAAGAAAAGTCCTGTTAGTTATGTGTGGATTTTTTTAAAAAAAATATTGAAGTGTAATTGAAAGTGTAAATAAATGTCACCTACTTTGCATGCAATATAAATATCCAGCCAGGATTTGACGTAGGACTGAACATGCACAATGTTTTTATGGAAGAAGCGCAATTTAAATTACTATGAGGAAAGTGCCTGGGGTGGTAGGTTGTGGAAATGAGAAGGTGCAGGATGAAACTTAAAAGTCCCTTGAATTGTCACTGGAAAAATAGGATATTGGAGATTTAAATTAATTTTAATTGTTGAAGAATGATTTGTATTTATTATATCAATAATATGGTTTAATGCACTACTGTAAACTATAACTATGCATGAACATGCCATGCATTATAGAGAATACTACATTACTACTCTGTGTCATATCTCCTTACTTATCAAAAAGAAAAAGTGTACATAATCACATGCATTTAATCCAACAAACTTCCCATTACTATTATTAATCCTTTATTCAAGTAAAGATATTTAAATTTCTTTAACGATTGGGATGGATCGACCTTAATGTTGTTGGATTAATCAGATGTTGACTGTGTTGTTTTCACCAAAATGGGGCATAAGTCAACCAGCTGGGGCACATAAGTCCACACTCTTCATCTCTTTCTTTTGAGCTTTACCTTCCTTCTCATTACCAAAAACAACACTTTTTGTTAGTCCTTCTTGTTATCTAATTCCCTTATTGATTGTGACAAAAATTTACACTTCATTATCTAGCACCCAAGCATGTATAAACTCTGAACAATTGTGTGCATTGAATGTGAATAAAATCAAAATGTGCATGTATAAACTCTGAACAATTGTGTGCATTGATTGTGCATAAAATCAAAATATAAAATATTATTTTCCAGTAAAAAAGTAGTTACGGTTTTTTTACTGAACTGAATAAATAATTGACTTTCTTGAAAGAATAAACTTTCTAAAAATATACATTAATACTTTCTAAGAATGGTCTCAAAGTTTATGGAGCACTTTGTCGAAGTCTTCATGGATGATTTCACCATTCATGGAGATCTTTTGACTCGTGCTTACATTATATAGCACTTGTGTTAGAAAGATGCATTGACACCAACCTCGTCCTAAACTCCGTGAAGTGTCACTTTATGGTTTAAAAAAGGGAATTATTCTAGGTCATGTGGTGTCGGCTCGAGGTCTAGAAGTGGATAAGGCTAAAGTAGACAAAATAAAATCCCTCCCTTACCCTACTTGTGTGAGAGACATTAGGTCATGCTTAGGTCACGCTGGATTTTACCCGCATTTCATTAAGGATTTCTCTAAAATTTCCTCTCTCTTATGCAAATTTTTGCAGAAGGATGTTGATTTCATTGTTGATGAGGAGTGTAGAAAAGCCTTTGACACTTTGAAGAAAATGCTTACTACTACCCCTATTATCCAACCCCCAAACTGGTCTCTCCCTTTTAAAATAATTTTTGATGCAAGTGATTATGCCATAGGAGCGGTGTTAGGCCAGAGGGTCATCAGACTACCACATGTCATTTACTATGCGTCAGTGACTATTAAAGATGCATGACGTAATTACTCCACTACGGAGAAAGAGTTCATGGTCGTAGTTTTTGCACTTGAGAAGTTTAGACAATACATTTTAAACACCAAGGTTGTTGTGTATACCGATCATGCAGCTCTTCGCTATTTGATGACTAAGAAACAAGTGAAACCTAGGCTTATCAGGTGGATACTTCTTTTGAGTGAGTTTGATCTTGAGGTGAGAGACAAAAAAGGAAGTGGGAATGCATAGACTGACAACCCTTGAGAAACAAGATCCCACTGAGGAAAAGGTTAAGTTGGAACACATTCGAGAAGAATTTCCCAATGAGCAATTGTTTGGTGTGACAACTAGCCAGCCTGGATATGCTGACATAGTGAACTACCTTGCCACAGGGGAATTCCCTCTTCCTTTGATCAAACCAGGAAGGACAGGCTAGTGAATGAGGTGAAGGAATATTTTTGGGATGATTCTTACCTTTGGAAACATTACTCCGATGTATTTCCGAAGAAGAGGTGGAGCCAATCCTTAGACTTTGCCACTCTTCCACTGTAGGTGGACATTTTGGGTATAAAAGAACTGCAAAGAGGGTACCGGAATGTGCCGTTATTGGCCCAACATGTTGAAACATACCCGAGAGTTCATTCTAGCTTGTGATAGGTGCCAAAAGATGGGTAACATCTCATTCAAAAATGAGATTGAGTTCTCTCAATGCCGGTTGAGATTTTTGATGTGTGGGGGATGGATTTTGTGGGCCCTTTCCCTGTGTCCTATGGCAATTATTATATGCTAGTGGTGGTGGATTATATGCCTAAATGGGTCGAGGCTAAAGCCACAAAGAACAATGGTATGGAAACTGTGATGAGTTTCCTCATGTCCAAAAAAATTTCACGCTTTGGTATACCCCGAACCATAATTACTGATAGATGTACTCACTTTTATAATAAAGTCATGGGAGCCTTGCTTAAAATATGGTGTGACCCATAGGACATCCACCACTTACCACCACAAATGGAGAAGCGGAAATATCCAATTGGGAAATAAAGACTATCCTTGAAAATATGGTAAACCCATCTAGAAAGGATTGGAGGGCTAGATTGGATGATGCACTTTGGGCCTATCAGACCACATACAAAACCCCAATAGGCATGTCACATTTTCAGATTCTCTTTGGTAAGAGATGCCACCTCCTGGTAGAACTTGAATTCAAAATACACTGGGGCATTAAAAGCTTGAATATGAACTTAAGTGAAGTGGGAAGCATAGGAAGTTGCAACTCCAAGAACTTGAAGAATTTAGGCGCTACTCCTTTGACACCACACTAATTTACAAGGAAAAGACAAAAGAAAAAATGATAAGAAAATAGTGAAGGACTTTTTTGTGGGATAAAAAGTCCTTGTATACCAATCTCGGCTATGTTTTTTTCTGGGTAAATTGTTGTCAAGGTGGGGAGGTCTATATGTGGTGACCAAGGTTTATTATCAAGGATCCATAGAGGTAAAATATGAGGAAAATGGCATCAAGTGGTTTGTCAATGGCAAAGGTTAAAACCTTACCTAGAATTGGAGAATTTGGGAGTAGAAAAGGAGGGAGATCCCCACCTTGATGAGCGAATCCAAGAATGAACTCTCCAATTGCAAATAAGTCGCGAGGACGACAATAAAGAAACAACACTTTCATTTTGTGTTAATAGATCTTGATAATTTTGAAATGGTTGGATTCTGTTTAATATTTGGTGGTACTTTTTTAGAATGACAGTCATCAAATTATTGTATGGAGAAGTGCTACTTTCGATCTTCTTGTTTTTGCAAGAATATTTATGATGAACTTGAAAATAAGAAATGGAGGTAATTCTTCATTATTTTCAATATTTCCTTTTCACCTTGGTCAGGGTTGGAATGCTCTTCATGGTAGCCTATGATGTGGAAGGATGACGATTGTTTTGATGACTATCTTCCTCTTCCTTGTTTTGGGTACTTTCCCTCGTTTGAATGTTTGAAATTTTAGTTGTTTGTTTTTAGGTGTGAGGAAACCTTTTGTAGTTTTTTTGGGATGTGTTTTTGGAACACTTGGTGGTGTAATTTTTCATTGTTTTTCATCATCTTTTGCAGTATGAAGCCCAACTTTTGGAATTCTTGGTTGATATGAATCTCCTTGCGAATACTCTGGATTACGGAATTTTAGATCTTTGACTACAATGGGGATTTTGAAAACCCTATGGTGGCCACACGAAATTCAAGTGTCTAGCCCTCGGGGTACACTTAATTTTGACCTGCTCACTAACTAGCCCGCAGGATTAGATCACAAGGTTATTGGTACTTAATTAACCTGCAAGATTAAGCAACAATGAAGACACTCGCAAGAAATGAGTATAACTCAAAATTCTGAATATTTGATTGATGAAAAGGTGATGAAAATCTCGGCCATCCCCCTCTTTTGATAGGGTAGATTTCAGCTACAAACCCCTAAACACAATTGGGAACTGAATCGACTTATGGCAGCTTTAAGAAACTAAAAACATATCTAACTAAAATACCTATTTTAAACCCTAATTCAGCCGTCCTCTTCAAGAAATAGACTTGAAGAATATTACCTAATCTAATCTTACCAAATCTAATTCTAATCGGAATAAAATTACATATTTTCAAAAACCCTAATTGGACTGGGTCAAAAATATTAACTCTTCAAAAGTCCACATGGCTGAGTTATTGGACTGAAATAAAATAATGTTACAATACTTTACAATGATCACACTACCTCATTAAAAAAACCAAGTGGGAAAAAGAGTATAGTGTTCTTCAAAACAAACTTGAATAATTAATCCCTAGCCAATTTATTCTTGAATTATTCATCATGAAGTTGATCCATCAAAGCATTCAATGTTGCATCCCTAAGCTTTGTTCTTGACCTTGTCATCGGTCCATCCATGCAACTTATAGGATCCCAAACATAACCCTTGAATGTTTGATCAAGTCGTGGAATGCCTTCATTTATGGTGGTAGTCGTCTTAGCATCTCCACCACTGGTGGTGTGATTTTTCTTTTTTTTTATCATCTTTTGGAGTATGAAAACCAACTTTGGGACATTTCATGCTACACGAAAATTTTGAATTTTTTTTTGAAAAAATGAAATATATACACACAATTACACACACACATATATATATATATATATATTTACCTGGCTAAGTTGGAAACCCAAAAAGGGCAACTTAGACGAAAATGGGAAGAAAGCCCGGATAGCTCGAAAGGCCTAGGAAAAATGAGAGGCTAAGCGTGACAAAGTTGAAAAAAATAGGCAAAATGAGAGGCTATGTGGAAAAAGGTGAGATGGTGAGCTCAACTGTGTGAAGGCTAGGATGAAAATCTGAAAGGGCTCCTAGGCAAAATGAGAGAAATTAAGAGAAATCTGAAACTAATTTGAACATCT
>JAULKK010281900.1:0-14222 GCA_032355705.1 Rubia peregrina
TATGCAACTCTAGATAGAAAGTAATAATGCTGCTTTTATATATAGTTGCAGATGGTTACCCGGAGTAATGTTGGTATCGTTGTCTTTGCTACTGCAGCTTGTGTCGGTAGTGGGATATAGAAAGTCTTCTCCCAGTGCCTTTCTTATGCTTATTAGTTGGTCGAAAATGGCAGTTCTAAGGCACTTGAAATGGCTCGAAATTGACTTGAGTGCCTGAGCGATGTAAGGTGCTGCTACACTCAGGCCTGCCACTGTTTCAAAGGTTTAAACAACCATTTGCAACTGCTAATTTTATTGCTTGACTTTGCTTTCCTATATTTGCATTCTTTGAGGAAGAAATCGAAGCCATAATCCAAGATGTAGGCACTGACAATGTGTCATTCTCTATTTGTTTATATGTGATTTTGTTTTAATTATCTTCAATTTTCTTTGTCAGTCATTGTATTGTCTTCTGAAGGAAATATGAACTATTTGGTCATATAAGGGTGAAAATGATGCATTGAGCTTTACGCATATTGTGTGCTTATGTTTGATTTCCTCTCTTTGTTCAGGATGGAATTCACAACTATTATGAAGTATATGTATTCTGAAACTTTTTGCTCTAGTTCTATAGTTGCTTATTGAAATACCAGAAGTTAAAATCTGCATATTTTGAAGAGCAGTGAAAGCATAATGCTTCCTCTGATATGCGTGATGATAGCTTTGTGTATTTTTTAGAAGTCTGGGAGTCTGTTTTAATGGATTACAAAAAAGGTTTGATTTTTTCCTCCTGATTTCATAATTTGTGTTATTGTGCATTGTGCATTGTGTAATAATAAATCTATTGCCCATGAGCTTGATTATTATTGTAGTAAAAGACATAACTAGTCTTCCATTAATTCAACTTGAGAACTGGTCTACGTCATGTACAAGGAGTATTCACTTTTAGCTTATGTTCGAAAGTTACATTAAAAAAATCTGTTGGATAGCAATTCTTATGCTTTGAGAAGCCTGGAAATATTATGGATACACATCTTTTTATGTAACTGCAGCGTAGCACTTATTTTTCTTTTCAGTGGCTTATTGTACTTTGCTCCTTTCACCTTCTATTTTGACTTTAGCCCTACCTACGTTGGATGTGGTCTTATATGCCCTCATATTATCAACTGTTCAACTCTTCCCGGAGCTATTATATCGTAGGGTTTCCTCTGGCCTTACATTTCCCTGTATGCTGGTGACTAGTACCCTCAGCAGCAATGACTTTAAGGGTCTCTATGGGTACAAGGTATGAACCAAACTGAAATTTTCCTGCATTGACAATTAATATTTCAAGTGAGATTATTTGTGAAATTTCTAAGATGGTTTTCTTTATACGTTTGATCTGATGTAAGATTATTACCAACACATCTCTCATGGTGATTTGACTATGGATGTTGCAATATCATAAGTTACCATTAATATTTGGTGTCTGCTAGAATTATGGCTTGGCTTAAATGGATGCTCTCTTATTTTTCTATAGTATTCTTGGCTATTTTTTTACTATTTAGTTGTGCTTTGATTGGAAGAATCTATATGACTACAAGGATTTTCAGCAATGAAGCTATTTGTTTGGTAGATTCTTTAGCATAGTTTCTTATCTTTAATTTGTGGAACTGCTATTTGTTGCATTGTTGCTGATGACTTTGATTGTATTGCGATCTGCTTTGATGCTATGGTTATTTCCTTGCAGGTGTTCATAGTTATCTCTCTTATTCTGGGTGACGAACTTTACAATCTGATTAAGATAGTGACAATTACCATCAAGGAGATCTGCAAAATTAGCACCATTGAGGAGAGTCTCATGTTTCCAAAGAGAATTTAGGTCGTCCATTCGGACATGGAACATTGGGCATTGTTTTCCAGGTAATTTGTTAATGTGAATGTGGGTCTAAAGTTTATATCAGTACCCTTCTATGTATTTGTCCTTATGATCTTGAGAATATGTATGTAAGGCAGGGAAGTTAACTACTCGTGCTTGATTTGTTGCTGAGATGGAAGTCAATATTTTTAAAATTAAAAACTCACCAAAGGTGAGGGGGTGATTTTATTATCCTCCCCAGAGCTGTAAAGGATAAAAGTAAAACTCAACTAATTAGAGCCTCTTATATTAATATCTATAATTCAACTAATTTGTATGAGGTATTGTAATTATTATGTGAGTCAGATTCGTAGTTATTGAAAGTTAGTATCCTGAATTGCAAATGTTGGAAATGAGCGTACTGAATTGTAAAATAAAATTTAGTGGGGTTGAATCGTAATTGGTGAAATTTATTTATTTTAATTTTCTACATACATTTCGTGATAGTCACAACGCTTTTGCATGCCGCTTAGTCGAGGTGAATCCTAAAGTGTCACAAAAATTATAACGACACTTCAACGTGTCACAAAATTTTAGTGACACTTAAAATAGAGGCATTTCTTCAAGGTATCACAAATAATTTTAGCGACGCCTTTGAGTGCCGCGAATGTTAAGAAAAAGCAACCCAATACATAATTATATGTCACAAAAAAGTGTCCAAATATGTTTATATTAGGATGCAAAAAAGTGACCCAATGTACAAATATAAACCACTTGGATGCATAGAAACAACCCTATATCTTATTATCGGGTCGCTTAATATAGCGACTCATGATCTATAGGAACTAGAAATAATGGGTCGTTTATGGGATGCTTTTAAAAAGTGCCCTAGCAAAGGAAGCGTCCCAATAGAGCCCTATTCGGACACATTTTAGCGTTCCAATAACCTGTTTGTGTAGTAGTGTCGATTTTAATCGGTTTTCGATTTTTCGATTTTTTTTAACACCCCAACATGTTTTCATGATCCTTGGGTTGAGCCTGAGTCCTTAAGGATTACATTGTCCTACTTGCTGAGTATGTAGCCTCTTCCAAGTTCTTTCTTATGATTTATAGTGTGTTATTCAATCTCAAAACAATTAATGATCTACTCAAAAAAAATTAATGATTTTAATTTGTAGTGTCTTATTCATACTCAAAACAATTTTTTTTATCCATAGTAAAATACTTAAAACGTAAGGGTAAAATTGTTTCAAGTTCCAAAATATTAAAAAAATATCGTTAAAATATATTAAACAAATTTAGAAAATTTTATGATATTTATAAAGAGAAAATTCCAATTATGATAAGTGTGGTCTTTAAGGCTAGCTCATATATGAAAAAAGTTCACCAAATAATAAATAAATGCTTGGTGAATATTTTATTGGGAAGCGTTTAAATATCAATAATTTTATACTATATTTATAACCATCAACAATTAATTCGAAGATTCTAGATAACTCTATCACCAATTATAAATGGAGACAAATAGCCTGAAACTTTCACACAATAAAAAAATCCCAAATTCCTACTATTCTTCTACTACCTATTTTGGCTAATATTAGTTTTAAAAACTAGACATGGAAAAACTGCAGATTCATGTTGGTTGCTTCGTTGCCATTGCTTTTCTTCTGGTCTCTGGTATGTATCTCTTTTTTCATTTTTCTGATATGTGTCTTCTATTTTGACCTTGTTTAATTAACATATTTAATTTCTTTTAATTATTAATATATGTATGCATATGATGGATTCGAACTTCATAGAATACAATTTTTGACAAAAATGAACAAGATGATGAAAAACGAATCTGTACTTTAAACATCCAAAACCAAAACAACACGGACACAAAAAGAGTAGTCACTTGTTATATACCCTTTCTATTTTATATTAAAGTCATATTTTATTTCAGTGGTCGAAATGTAACTTTTTATATGAAACAAAAAAATATTTTATTTTGGACATCAGAAAGTATTTTTTGGTTAAAATAACAGATTCATTTCTTTGAGCACATATAGTTGTTTTGAGTTCTTAGAAAGTTTGGGATAACCGTTCCAAACCCTTTTATTTAGTGAAACATATATATAAATAATTTTATTTTATTATTTGTGTGATTTTTATATAATAACAAGAAGATAGAGGCTTGGTTTTGAGCTAAAATAAACAAATGATGAAATTGATATTCAATAATGTCTGGTTTGTGATACAATATTGTAAATACTTGCCATATCAATGACAAATATTTGGTTATTTTATATTTCTTTGTTGTATGCAGTTATTATGATGATTCCTTCAACTGAAGCGATGCGGGAGTGTGAAGGCTATGTCAGTGACATACACTGTAGTAGTAAGAGTGATATCTCCCAACTATGTGTCAATAATTGCACTTCTATATATGGGCCAGACACAATAGCTTCTTGTAAAATATATGATGGTGTTTTTTATTGTTTTTGTAAATGCAGTAACATACACTGTTATTGCGGTTAGAGAAGGAAGAAGTTTTAGTTAAAATTTTCTTTCATATTTCTTATCATGTTCCTTGTATCTTTATTTTATTTTGTTATTTTTCTCTTATAACTATGAATGAAAAGTGATTTTTTTCCTCAAGGGAGCCTACATTATTTGGGATGATAATAAAATCAACAATTTAAAATGCATATTATAAATTAAATACCGAACGAATTTCTTAACTAATTCATGATATCAAATTCATTAAGGAATAGAATATTTTGTGAACATTACTTTTCTATAGATTATAATCATTTTCCTTTTATGACTCTGTATATGTCTCTTGGTATCTCTATAAATTGTAACACAAACTATGAAATACAATTACAACATTATTTTCTACATGGTATCAGAGGCTAAAATCTCGAAACCTCTAAAATCCTAAATATCCTAAATTTTACCGTTGTCGTCGATTGTCGACTGCTCGCTACCACTGTGCTTGATGATGGTTTTACCTCAGAAGCCCAAGTAAGATGTTTGGCCTGCTCTAGCCCAATAAGCACATAGGAAATGAATACTACAAGGGTTACTCAGTATAAATACAAGGTATGCGATACGTTTTGTTGACTTAAACATCAGAGAGTTTTCTCCTGAGACTCTTCCCGGGACTTATTTCTTTCCAGACCACAACCAAGGTACTTGACGGTCCTGCTAGGTCAGTTTTGAGATGCATCAATTGGCATGCCTGGTGGGACCGATTAACTTAAATTTAAGTCTTTTGGTTTATGTCCACTTCTGCGACTACTCGAAAGAGTGAGATCTTGGGGCTAAAGAGACCAAGCACTGGTGTTGTGGTGCAATCCCCGTACAGGAGGAAGATCAATATGGTTAATCCCCCAACGTCACAAAATGTTGATCGTGAGGCGGTGCAAGAATCGACAGTGGATTCTGAAACGGTGCAAGTATTGATCATTGAGCATGAGAAAGTACAAGTCTCGAGTGGACCTAATCTGGAACCAGTCAAGGGCCCTCGAGCCGATATGATAGGGTCCTTGAGGCAACCAGATGTTAATTAGGAGCCTGTTGTCAAGAACACAGGCCCTGTGTAGAACATGTCATTTGGTTCACATGACGAGATGAGCATTTTTACAGAATCCTTTGGTGATTCTTCAATTGAGGCTTATGAACAGAATGTTCAGGAAAATCGAGATATGAGAACGGTTGGTTCACATTCAGAAATGGTACATGTGGCGCAAACGCTAGCGGCGGTAGGATATCATAATACTCCCTCCTCGATGTAGTTGGGTATATCAAGAGGTATGACACCCCAGAGGCTATGGAAGTTCTAATGAGGCCTGTGTCTTAACCCATGTTAGCATTCCCTTATCCTGGGTATAAGGGATAGGCGCCTCAACCACAACCCCAACTCTCATTTCTGGATCATTCTCAGGAGATAGTGTATTCAATGCCTTCTTCGATACCGGTATTCCCAACACTTTTTTTCTTCCCGGAGTTGAAACTGGATATGGAATGGTTTCTTCCATGAGGGTCTAGGAATATGGTAGTGGAGGATTACAAAATTCCATGATCAGTCAAGGACCTTATAACTTTTATGGGTAGCATCTGATGCTTTCGGGGGCCATGGGTACACTTTGGTTACATGGGTTCTAAACCCATGTATCAGGTGCCATTTGGAGAAACCAATCGAGGGTTGAACTGCAGAAACTAGAGATTCATTAAAAAGAGTTAAATAGATTAATTAGGCTGATGGGGCAGACAACGGGTTCCCCTTGAAGCCCAATGATAACTACAGTTCAATGGCCAGTAGATATAAAGCCCCTAGAGGGGCTTTCTACTTATAGCGGGGATTCGAATCCTTGAGAGTTCATTCAGAAAGGTTGACATGCAAGCTTGTTAGGAGTTACCTTCGATAGAAGGTCTAAGAATGGTTCAATAAGTTACCAAGAGGTTCTTTGCATTCCTAACGAGACTTCAGTGGGGCTCTTTTGAGTCAATATGCACAGAAAAATAAGTACATCAACACTTCGCTAAAGTTGTACCAAACTAAGCAGATGCCAGGAGAGACCACAGAGGCTTTCTATCATAGATATGTGGTGAAATTTTGGGAGTAGTGGAAACTACGGAGAATGAAGTGATTCAGAGGTATCTAATGGGTATGCAGGATTTAGAGTTATGTAAAGAGTTAACTACCAACACCTCTCAAACCCTACAAAAGCTTCAGGAGGTTGTGGAACAGCATTCGAAGGTTGAGGAAGCTTCCAAGAGAAAGAAAGAAAGCTTGGTTGATAAGCAAGGGAAGAGTAATGACCTTTGTGGGAAGAAACCAGTGGAGGTAATCAAGCCAAGTTTTGAGAGGTATACAACGATGAACAGATTTTCGGTGCAGATTTTAAGCATACATCGAGGTGCTTCGACCATTTCTATCTATGAGGGATGCACCAGATGCAATGGTAGCAAGAAGAGTTACAAATTTGTGATCATCACAAAAATTATGACCATGACACAAGTGATTGTACCCAGCTGAGAATGGAAATTAAAAGATGGACAAGGGAAGGTCGATTTCATAGTTCGGGGCCTCTACGTGGGAATAATAGAAAACCTCTGAGGCCAAGTAATGATCCCAAGGACTGGCAGCTGTATAGGAGGAATTATCAAAGTAATGTAGGCAAAGTGGATGGGAGACCTCGAGATCAAGGTTAAGAAAGAATGAATGAAAGGCCACGAGAGTAACCTGCTGGGAATTTGGAGAACCAAAATGGGAATAACCTGTCAATCCAAAGGGTGATTAATGTGATAAATGAAATTGTAGGGGAGATATCTTTGGATAAAGTTCTTAAGGATGACTCACGCCAAGTTTCTACGGGAGAGCCACAACATAACAGTTTTTTGTTGAATGAGACAATTACATTCTCAGAGGCAGATGCAGTTCCGAATCAAACTCCACACGCTGATCCCACGGTGGTATTGGCTATGATAAGGAATTCTTTGGTGAATAGGTTTTTTTATTGATGATGAAAGTGGAGTGGAGGTGATGTTCGCTAGTTGGTATGACCAACTAGATATAGATCGTAGTAATTTGAAAAAAGTCTGCCTCACCCTTGTCTTGTTTTACGGGTAAAACTGTATTTCCTTTGGGCTAGATCACTTTGTCGGTTAGAATAAGTAATGAAGATAAATGGGTGACAACATACTATAATTTTACTGTCATCGATGCGTACTTACCCTATAATGTAATTCTTGGAAGACCATGGATATGTCTAGCTTGAGCTTTGTGGTCCCCTTGCCATCTGATGATGAAGTTCCCCATGGATAAGGGTATAGCTTCCATTCTAGGGAAAACAAATGGTAGGAAACAATTATAACTTGAAAGTATTGAGTGAAGCGAGAAAGATGAGAGATGTGGCCTCGGTGCATGGTGAGGTTAGCCCAGCCTATACAGAATAAATGCACATTCAAGATTTGGGCACAATGGCATTAAGAAAATTAATGTCCGAGGGTGTTAAGGAGAAATTGAGAATTCTGTTGGAAGATTATAGTGATGTGTTTTCATGGAGTACTTCCGATCTCACTGGAGTACCTTCAAGATTTCCAGTCCATAGATTGAACATCGATCTATCGATCAAGCCGGTAAAATAGAAAAGCAGAATATTCACTCCAGAAATGATACAGTATATTAAAGTGGAGGTGGAGAATTTTCTTAAAGCGTATGTTATCGAGGAGATGTATTATCCAGAGGGGTTGGCTAATCCAATTATGGTCCCAAAACATGATGGAGCTTGGCGAATGTGTATTGATTTTATTGATTTGAACAAATATCACCCCAAAGATAGCTATCTGCTACCACTGATTGAAAAGTTGGTGGAAGCCAAAACTGAGTATCATGATTTGGCTTTCTTTTATGCTAACAAAGGGTACTATTAGATATTAATAGTGGAAGAGGATAAGGAGAAGACTTCGTTTATCACCGATACATGTACATATTGTTATAAGAGAATGCAGGAACAACTTATCAACGACTGGTGGACAAGTTTTCCAAGAAACAGATAGGCAGGAATATGTAGATATATGTCGATGACATGGTTGTGAAGAGCAAGAGTCATGATAAGTTTCTAGCGGATCTAGAAGAGACATTTGCGGAGCTTTGAAGGGAAAAATTGAAGTTGAACCTATCTAAGTGTGTAATTGGAGTAGGGGCTGGAAAATTCCTCGGATTCATGGTATCTGAGAGCGGCATTGATTTAAACACCGAGAAAATTGAGGCCCTAAAAATATTAAGAACCCACAGACATTAAAGGATGTTCTGAAGCTTACTGGGTCTTTGGTAGCTTTAAGTTAATTTCTCTCAAAATGAGCAGGGAAGCGTTTACCCTTTTCAATGTGCTTCGAAAAGTGAAGAAGTTTGAATGGATAGATAAATGTGAGGAGGTATTCAAACAGTTGAAGAAACTCCTTCGAGTATTGCCAACCCTCATGAGGCCAGAGAAAGGAAAGATTTTATTCTTACATTTCTGCTTCACCTCTAGCTATCAGTGCAGTACTAGTGAAAGAGAAGGCAACGCAGCAACATCCCATATTAATTATGAGTCAAGCTTTGCAGGGGCCTGAGATGAGGTATACAACACTCGGGAGGTTGATCCTGACACTAGTACATGTAGCACGAAGGTTGCGTCCTTACTTCCAAAGGCATACAATAGTACTACTTACCAATCACTCCATTACATAGGTTCTTTTACAGCCACAAGTTTTGGGGAGAATGATGAAATAGACTTCTAAGCTAGGAGAGCATGCCATACAGTTCCACCCAAGAACAAAAATCAAGGGAAAAGCAAATTTTATTATAGAGACGATGAAGCTCAACGAGTTAGAGAGGGATGTTCAAAAGAAGGAAGTATGGAAGTTTTATGTGGATGGTTCCTCACACTCGGGGGGAAGTGAAGCATGGGTGTTTCTCACTAGTCTGAGGGCAAGGACTACCTGTATGCGTTTCATTTTGCGTTCAAGGCCACAAACAATAAAGCTAGGTATGAGGCTTTGATAACAGGAGTGAACTTGGATAAGGATATTATGGTGGATGATTTGGAGATATTTAGTGATTCTCAGATTTTGGTTCATCAGTTTAATGGAGAATACGAGGCAAGAGAATGTAGTTTGTAGCGGTATCTAGAGGTAGTGAATTGTTTATTGAATGTCTTTTGAACATACACCCTGACACAGGTGCTAAGAGAGGAAAAGCATGAAGTAGACACTTTAAGCAAGCTTGCTTTATCATATTTGGGAATTCAATCTCAGAAGCGATTACTCATGGAGACAGGCGGTAATGGCCCTTGAGAAGGGAGAATCTTGGATGAAACCTATTGTGAGCTATCTTCGAGATGATTTTGTGCCAGAAGATGATAAGGAGACGAGAAAGATGAGGTTGAAAGCCCTAAGGTATGTGTTGTAAGATGGGGTTTTGCATCGAATGAGACATCTTCAGTCATTGCTTCGATGTGTCACTCCTTATGAAGTTGATTATTTGATCAAGGAGGTTCACAAAGGTATATGTGGCAGTGATAGTGTATTACTAATACAGGGCCTGAGAGCTTATTTAGTCAGCCCAAGTTCAATAAATTACCCTCAATCTTATACCCTTTGGGTAATAAACATTGGGCCGGCCCAGGGGAAAATCCTAGTACTTTCTCCACAAGATAATAAGACAGTTTCTCTACCTACCAACCTATATAAAAAAAGAGGGAACACTGTAAACTCAACAGTTCATTCCTAATGTAAAGGAGAATTGTCTAACTTTGGCATCGCAGCATTTTTCCCCCGGAAAGCTCCAGGGACTTTGTTTTACAGATTTTGACCAGGCGAGCGAGCAAATTATCAAGAGAGGTTTGGTGGCGCATTAAGTTGGTATGACAGTGGAACCATTTAGTTAGATTCGTGAGCTCTGCTATTCAAGTCTGCTTTTACAGTAAGCACATTGTGAAGAAGTGAATGAGTGAAAGGCCGGAACTTAGACGCCGGTGGAAAAGTAGAACCCCCTTACTAAGAAAGAAAAAGACAGAAAAGCAAAAAGAAACAATCTGACCCCCAGCCCCTCAAAGTGCTAGGAGGAGGCCCCCAACTCTAGCTGTAGATCATATTTTGGCAGCCGTGGTATTGGAGGGATCTCATATCAAAGCTACCAAACCCTCAATGCAAATGGAAATCGGTGCTGAACCTTGGGTAGGTGGCATCAGAGCTCCTACCTTGCAAAGTTAGGCGTACAAGCAAAAGGAGGATAAGGAACAGTTTACAAAGGCTTCAATGGATTCATAGGTAGAAGCAGCCGCTGGAAATGCTTGAATAGTCTAAGGGGCAGGGAGTGTTTCACCTTTGTCCCAGCAAGATCTGGCGCATCTCGAGCATCTGGCGCAAACACTTAGGTGTGCTGGCTATCATGTGTAGCCACCGATGCTTTACCAGATGATGATCCAACAACAGATGACATCCCTTTTTTTATGTCTTCGATAGTGCAGTTGAGGTTCCAACTGTAAGCCTCTCTGAGAATGTCCCCTTTGGCGACGTCATACCCGGTGGACCCAGGGGTAGGTACCCAAGACAAACCTCAACCTACACTCTTATGTTTGGTCCCATCTGTGCCCTATTTGTTTCCCCTTTCTACCCCCCCCCCATATAGAACCAAGAGATACCTTGCTCAATGGTCCGACCGATGGGGCAAAACCCAGATTATGAAATCCATCCCCATTAGCAGCCTCAGGGGGAGATCCCTTTCCAGGACCCTTACTAATAAAGACAACAACATATGTACTACAACTCTGCAATAGAATGAACGTGGAATGGGCACATATCATGATCCCACCATGGATACCTTCATCTTATCAAGCCAATATGCGGATCCACCCATGGGGTGCCAGGAAGGCGAGTCAAACGACACCCTTGCAAGGGAGTTGGATCATATAATTGGCCCATTGGGTCAAGTCGCAGCTACCCCTATTATCTCGTTAATCATGGCGACCAAATGGCCTACCGATGTGAAGCCACCTGAAGGACTCCCCACCTACAACGGAAACACAGACCCTCGGCAGCTCATACAGACCTTTCTTAGTATGATGAACTCGAGGGATTTCAACGGATAGCTTACGTGTAAGCTGGTAGGGAGTTACCTCTGGAGAAAAGCCCAAGAATGGTTTAACAAGGTAGGAAATGGATTTTTTTCACTATTATAGATATTTTGGAAGGGCACTACTAATCTAATTTTTCCAAAATAAGTGGTTCACTTAAACCTTGATCGAACTTTACCAGAGTAAGCAGAGGCCGGGTGAATTGACAGAAGCGTTCTACCATTTATATGTAGATGAAAGCCTCGGTGTTGTTAACCGCACTGAGGAGGGGGTGATCCTTGAATACTTGAATGGGATTTCCAACATCGACCTTTACAAGAAACTGGTCTTGAAGAAACTGCATGAAATTGTTGAACAATACTCGAAAATTGAGGAAGCTACAAAGAGGAAACAAGAAGGAGAGAAGTTGGCAGAAAATATTTCTAAGGCCTTGGAGTCAAGGCTGAAAAGGCTAGGGGGTTACGAGGTCAGGCTTCAAAAGTCATATCCCAATAACCAAGTCTCGGGAAGAGATACATTCTATCCATAGGGGACTGTTTAGGATGCCAATCCCATTAAGGATACACCTTTGAAGAAGACCCCGACCAAATTCTGTAATTATCACAGGGAACACGGTCATAATACAGATAAGTTCTAGCACCTCAAAAAGGAAATCTAAAGGTGTGCAAGAAAATGTTTACTTTCTGACTGCGTGGAAAGGCCTAGGGGAGAAAGTTCTTCGAGGGGAAAAGGAAGACGTTACTGCTAGAAAGCCTACAAAGGGTCTCCAATCGAGGTGGTCAAGATCAACAAGGAAACAATAGGGAATGAGCTGAAACTTGAATAAGAGAAAATGATAGGCTTTAACCAAAGCCTCGGGCAGATAGAAATCGGGAAGGTGCCAACAGAGTAATTAACTTCATCAATGGGGTGTTGAATGACCAATCCTCAAACACCATCATCAAAGCCCAAGCCTGGTATATCCCCCGTGGAGAACCCCGTAAGAAATTTTTTCGACCTGAGGAAGTCATGACCTTCTTAGAAATAGACCTAGTACCCAATCAAACACCCCATGTAGACCTGATAGTTATCTACGAAACATTCAGGGATTTCAATGTTAAAAGTTTTTCATAGATGATGGCAGCGGGGTGGAGCTGATGTTGGCTAATTGCTTTAACCAACTAGGTCTGGGGCATGGTAGTTTAAGGGGAACCACCTCGCCGTTATCTGGCTTTATTTGGAAGACAATCCTCCCAATTCAAGTTGCTGATGGAGATAAAGAAGTAACGGTCGATTACAACTTCAACATTATCGACACTATATCCCCCTACAATATGATCTTAGGAAGGCCTTAGATGTGTTAGGCACGAGCCATTTGGCCCCCGTATCACTTATTAATGAAATTCCCCACCAGGATAGGGATAGCGGTTATCAGAGGGGATCGTCGGAAGCTCGAAGCTGATTGATAATAGAAATGAAGCAAGAAAGAAAAGGGGATAGCATCACTTCGATAAATGGGGAAGTCATACCTATAAACACCAAACCACTGCCCATTTGATCATTAGGAACGGTGGCCGTAGGGAAGATGATACCACCTGAAACGAAAGAAAAGTTAAATGACCTTCTCAATAACTATGCGGATGTATTTTCATGGAGAACGTCCGATCTAACAAGAGTGCCCAGATAGTTGATGGTCCATAAGCTAAACGTTGACCCGTCAAAAAAGACCATCAAGCAGAAGAGAAGGTCGTTTTCCCCTGAAAAGGTCGAGGCCATAAAAAAGGAAGTCCAGTTTTTTTTGAGCTGAGGTCATCGAAGAAGTGTTCTACCCAGAATGGTTAGCGAATACTATTATGGTCCCCAAGTATGATAGTTCTTAGTGACTGTGTATCGATTTCACAAATCTTAATAAATGTTGCCCAAATGACAGCTACCCTCTGCCTTCTATCGATATGATGGTGGAAGCCATAGCAGGGTATGAGGTACTCACTTTCTTCAAAGCTCATAAAGGCTACCACTAGATACTCATGGAAGAGGAGGACAATGGATGTCATTCATCATAGATGTTGGGACATTCTTCTATAATAAGATGTCGTTCGGTCTAAAGAATACTAAGGCAACTTACCAAAGGATAGTCGATAAGCTCTTTAAAAACTAGATTGGAAAGAATATGGAAATATATGTAGATGACATGGTGATAAAAAGTAAAGGCTACGACCAATTCCTGTTAGACCTGGAAGAGACATTTCAGACGCTTCAAGACTCAAACTTAAAGCTGAACCCAGCCAAGTATGTGATCGAGGTGGGAGCTGGAAAGTTCCTAGGATTCATGGTCTCTGGAAGAGGAATCTATGTAAACCCAGAGAAGGTCAAAGCCCTAATGAACATAAAGCTCCCTCAAACAAATAAGGATGTTCAAAGGCTCACCATATTGCTGGCCACACACAGTCTCTTCCTCTTTAAAGGTGCCAAGAATCACCTATCATTCTTTGAGGTGCTTCGAAAATCCAAGAAGTTCGAAGGGACAGAGGAGTTCTAGAAATCAGAGGACTTGAAAGAACACTTTCGAAGTTTACCCACTCTGATGAAGCCGGAGAAGGGGGAACACTTGTACCTTTACATCTCAGTCTCCCCCTAGGAAATAAGCGCAATATTAGTAAAGGAGAAAGAAAGGGCAGAACACCCTATCTATTTCGTAAGTAGGGCCTTGCATGGGCCAAAAACTTGGTACACCACACTTGAAAAGTTAATAGTATCCCTAGTTCATGAGGTAAGGTGGCTCCGACCATACTTTAAGAGCCATGAGATTATCTTGC
>JAULKK010281908.1:0-14221 GCA_032355705.1 Rubia peregrina
CAGGTTTAGATCAAAAGGTTTCTCTATAAGTGTCTAGCCCGCATGGTACACTTACAGAGGAGATTGAAACATAAATAGCCTTCAGGTTTAAGCAACAACAAAGATAATGAGAATGTCTCAAAATTTTGAATATATGTTTGATGAATGAACGAATTAAAAATCTTAGCCACGCCTCTTTAAATGGAGGAGACAATCGGTCAAAGGGTAACCCTAATCACAATCTGAATTTGAATCATTCTCATGGCAGCTTAAGGAAGGTAAAACCATATGTAACTAAAATACACAAAATCAAACCCTATCATGCTATAATTCTCGGCTGAGCTGAGCTAACAGAAGACTAGACAAATATTATCTTATCTAATCGTACCAAATTTAACTCTAATTAGAATAAAAATGAATATGCTAAATCCTAATGGACTGCATTATTTTTGACAACCTCTTCAAGGCTTATATGGCCGAAACTGTCAGTCCAAAAACCCAAAATAAAATTAATGTTACAATCATCACACTACCTCATTAAAAAACCCAATGGGAAAAAGATTATAGTGTTCTTCATAATGTCTTCAGTTAAACGACAAACTTGAATAAGTAATCCAAGTACTTGCCGACTTCTTTTTAAGTTCTTCATCATGAAGGCGATCAATCAAAGCATTTAATGCAGCATCTCTAAGCTTCATTCTTGACCTTGTCATAGGTCCAACCATGTTACTTAGAGGATCACGAACATAACCCTTGAATGTTTGATCAAGACGTGAAATGTCTTCACTTATGGTGGTAGTCGTATCCGGATCTCCGTCAGGTTTGATTAAGAGAAACATTATGTTGTCGGGCAGGTGGGGGCGCTGCGGGCGAGCGTCATCGCCTTTTGCTCCAATAAGAGAAACATTATGTTCTACTTAGGATCTATTTTATGAACCTTAGATATAAATACATTACTTTGATAGGAAATTAAGAAGCTAATCTCTTCAAATACTGCTTTTATCTCTCGTGGCGTTGAAATTGAATTTTAAATAGAGTTTTTTTTAACACAGGGATAATATATTGATAGGGAGAAAGTCTCATGCTAGATCGACTAAATGTTAGACCAATCATGAAAAATCTTGTATTGATAACATTTAGGATCGAATTATAGTTATTTATACACAGTGGTACATTATAAAAAGTTTTTAAAAATTATAGAAATCTCGTTCCAACAAATTAAATAAATACTTAATTATTTCATTAATTATATCAATTATAAAATGAGTTCATCTAATAATTAATCGGTTTAAAATCAGAATTTGTGATTGTATGATATCCGTGAACTGGTGGCTCATAAAGTTTGATCCTCAAAGCATTTTTCCTACTAATTTCAATATAACAGAAAACAAGGGCTTATGTTTGAGGACGGGTTTCAATTTTCAATTTTAGAAAGCCCAACAATTAAGCATGCAATATCTTGGACCTCGGGTCGGAATTTTGTGTATGAACATGATTCAGGAAGGCAACATGCTTTTCGCTCGAGACTAGTTAGTTTTATATCGACCATTTTCAACGTTTACTTTTGAATGTAACTAGTAAAACCATCGCGTTTTGCGATATTATTAATTAAAATATTTGGACATATATTTTGTGTCTTACATTTAAATTGAAAATAAAATTTATTTAAAACTTTAAAAGTTAGTCATTTAAGGAAAACTATATAAGTTATGAAGTGAAATAATTAATTTAGTTATAAATCGTTAAATATTGAATACAATAAAAATTGATTATTTTATTATATTTTATTTTAAAAAATTAAAATAATTATTTATATATTGAAATTCATTTTAAAATGTTATCATATTTATGTGTATCTCATTGCAATAAATAAAAGTAAATATCAAATGACCTAATTAGTCTCACTAATTATAAAATGTCCTCAATTAAAAGTTAGTCGGTTGAAAATAAAACTTTGTCATATAAAATAAATAAATAATATTTATACATATTTCAATCAAGAGTACTATATCATTGTATAAAAAATCTAAACATTTTTTTAATCTCAGATTATGTGTTTATTTGGATTTTCTTTAGTGATATATATACATAGATTAGATAGATATAGTATGAGATATTTATGGTTTTAAATATATCTTTTGAAGTTATATACTTTAACAAGGTATGATTGATTATATATAGTAAATAATTAAAATTAGTAATATATAATAATATTAGTATGTTATTTTTGGACAAATTTGGCTTAGATTAGTCAAAATGACTTCAATATCCCCGGTTGACAGCACCAAACAAATAATTTCTATTATATGGTGCTTGGGATAATTATTATTTATATTTCGATATGTAAAGTCCAGATTTATCTAGTTGGCAATTTGTGAAAGTTATGAAAATATGAAATCGTTGTCTTGAAACATCAAAGAATGAATGTTTGGAGTTTTGTGGAAGGACATGAAGAAATCCGATGAGATATTTCGTATATAGCTCTAATTTCAAAATATATCAATTCCTATATTTATGAGATTGGATTGAATTTATAAAATTGGAATTGATTTGATAAATATCCTTTTTGGAAAGGATTTGGACGGAATATATTAATTCCCTTCTTTAAGGGATTATATTTGACAATTCCTATATCTAAGTGATTTGATTAAAATAAGAATTTGAAATGGAGAAGGAATTATATTCGCACAAGACTTCATGCGTATGAAGACTTTCCATGATAGAACATAATATTCAGTGTGTGAACAATATTTCATGTGTGGTGGAATAAGGAAATTGGATGAAATGAAATATTTATTCCAAAGAAGATTGAAACCTAAAATATTTAATTGATTAAATATATTGCATGAATATTAATTTATGGAAAATTAGAGATTTCACAATATATTATTTTAGGCGTGTGATTGAAGCATAATATATATATATATATGAAAAATCCATATTTTAAAGGAAATTGGGTTAATGGAATATTATGGTATATGTTGAGATAAGGAAAATCCCTTTATTTATGGGATTTGGATATGATTCAGAAGCAGATTTGAAAATGGAAGATTTTGAATACAAATGCGGAGAATTCCAATTTGCTCATGGTCTATATATTGATAGACATCACGGCTGAGTTACTTACGGACTTAATTGAAGAAAATATGCATCCATATTTTCATATATTTCGAGAGTACTCTAGAGCTATTCGTTTTTGTTCCAAACTTAAACTGTTGATCAAGTTTAGAATCATATGCCTTAATTTCTCAGGAAGAGGAGATCCGGCGTCGACGAGTTTCGAGGTCAGAGAGAGTCTGATCAAGGCGGATCAGTTGCAAGGGGAGATTGCAGAATTCACAAGTTATAATTAGATAAGATAAGTATAACTGTAAGGTGTACTTTGTAACGTATCTTTCTGATTAGTAGATTTATTCCAAACTGAGTTAGGACCCGCAGATGTAGGTAGATTTCACCGAACTGCGTAACTAAGTCTATTGTTCATGTTTTACTTTACTGCATACATGGTTAAATAACTTATGTTAGGAACACAAAATTGTGATTGCTTGAAAGAATGAAGTATGATTAGATGTATTAATAGTGCAAACTTTCTCTCTCTAGGATTCTCCTAGTTAGGTGTTGAAACCTTCATCTCCATCAAGCATTCCTGATTGAGTTGATCTCATTTTGAAAATCAAATTTGGAATTCAAAATGTCTGCTCAAAATAATCTCATCAAAGCAAATCAATTAGGATCCTTGATTACATGCTGCATTGATATTAGATCAAATTCAACCACTATTTATCACCCCTCAGACACACACCATCACTCACTAGCTTCATCTTCCTCAACAAAAAGCTCCCAATACAATCAATTTTGGCTATATACTACCTAGCTATCATGTCTTTGTGTGAGGAGATTATCGCTAAGTATAGAGATTTGAACATCTCCGAGGCACATGATACCTATATTGATGTGCCACCATCTAACAGGCAAAGTGGATTGATAGGGAGGGAAAAATTCCTTCTTGCTGCAAAGATTCTAAGCCGAAAGGCAAAGAAAGTGGACTATATGATATCCACGTTGATCAATGTCTGGAGGTGAAAAACGGTAACTGGAGTCCCAATGGGAGACAATCTGGCTTTGTTCAAGTTTGATAAACTCACAGACAAGGAAAGAGTGGTGGAAACCATGGTGTTTTGAGGGTAGTCTGGTTGATCTAAAAACCACGGATGGTAACACTCTCATTCATCAAGTCTAGTTCGCCAATCAGCCGTTCTGGATTCACGTTCATGGTCTTCCACCAATGCTTACGAATCCATCGTCTGCGTTCCTGATAGGAAATGATCTGGGCATTTTTGTCAAGGCTGCGAAAAATAAACACGGAGATTGTGAAGGAAAATCACTACGAATAAGGGTAAGACTTGATGTTAATAAACCACTTCCTAGAATTTGTAATTTTCGTGACAGCACGACGGGCACAATCTGGAAAATTTACTTCCAGTATGAGAGCTTGCCAGCGTACTGTGAACTTTGTGGCCTCATTGACCACGTGAAACTGGATTGCCCACATAAAAACAAGCCGTGTAGAGAGCTCTATATGCAAATGAGGTTCGGTAAGCGGCTGCGGTTTGAGAATGACTATCCTTTCCCACAACCTGGCCCAAGGGTCATGTAACAACGACGCAAACAAGAACAAGCAGCCTAAAATCAACAAATTGGAGGTGCTGTTCATCCTCAGAATTTAGCCCAGAAAAGAACTCAGTCAACATCATCTGCGGGTGCATTAATGGAGAAGGCAAAAAATTAGGGAGAAGACAATAACGACAATAAAAAATCAAAGGAGGAAAAGGCAGCACAGATTCAGTAAACCATCACCACATCAGATTCAGGAAAATACGGCCAAAAAGATGTTACTGAAGAAAGGCTAAATTCAATGTCAAACGAAGTAAAGGAGAAAGGAAAGACATTAACACCAGCAACAGACAACTCAACTTTCCATATGGAGGTTTCTCAGGATTTTGATATTGATTTGTCTGATTTATTGTCACCATTCACCCCTTCTATTGGCAATATAGTTATAGCAGGAAACACAGTACGACCACCCTTGTCGATAGTTCCCCGTCGTTGATCTTTGAAATTAGCAGCGCAAGATCAAACTGCTATCAAGAAACTGGCACAACACTCCAGTTAACCAGCTTTGGGTATCTCTGGAAGACTTTATCTTGCTGAGTGATAGCCTTATTCCCATATGATTCAGAGCTCATGGGCCACCACCAGGTTTTTGAAAATATCAAACCAGTGAAGATTGTGGAATTAGAAACTAAAGAGAGTTATTTACCTCTGGCCCTAAATGGAACCAGCAACTTCTCCAGTCCCAAAGGCGAGGCTATTTGGTCAGAAATCTGGATTACAGATTGACGGAGATGGAGAAGCACACTCACCAGAGCTGGCTGTTGGCTTCATATCGGCAAAAAATTAGAACTGTAATATGCATATTAACGGTGAGAGAGGAAATCTTTCACCGGTGCTGATTGTCAACTCTGACATGGACGAAAAATAGGACCCAAAATTGAGTGGCGGGTTGACCTGGGAATTGATGAATTTCTTGGTGACAACTCTGATACCCAAAAAGGATCCCAGCAAGAACTCGATGCCCAGGAAACACTTATACATGATTTGGTGCCCAGAAGTCATTAGTCCAACGCCAATTTTTTTGAAGCCACTTATTCCGACAGAAAATTGGCTAACATCGGTGCAGTTGACTCCGACAGTTAATGAGAATCCATGGCTTTCTGGAGAAGCAGGGATCATTTGCACCAACAATAAAATTGATGGGTCTGTGGAAAAAGTTAAGGTGATTGGAAGTGATGCACAAATCATCCCAGAACATGTAAAACGGGCTAAAAATTCTCAGTTGGCCCAACTTACCTTTTTCAAGAGGAAATTAGACCGGGTTGATGAATAAATGAAGAATGAAGGTGAAGCGATTCTGAAAAACCAGAAAACATAGCTGATGACACCAATTTCTTTACCTACATGGATGAAGTTTAATGTGGGCTCACCCACATTTGGACCAACGGCGACTGGAAAGAACTAGTCATGCCGATACCCATGAGTCTCCTAAGCTGGAATTGTCGAGGGCTTTCACACCCTCGTGCAGTTAGACATCTACAAGGCCTCCTCCGAAAATTTTCTCCACTTTTAATTTTCTTGTGTGAAAATAAATGTTCTTCAAATAAATTAGTAGTGTAAGAGATTCTCTAGATTTGAATGGAGTATTTGTTGACTCTATAGGCAATTTAGGGGGTCTTACTTTATTTTGGAATAAAGATTTAGAAGTTTCAATTTTGAGCTACTCTTTCAATTTATTGATTTTACTATAAAAGACCCAAAAACTAACTTACTTTGGCATTGTACTGGTATTTATGGGGAATCTGAAACAAATAAGCGCCCACAATTTTGGCACAATTTTCCAACTGTTTGCAATGGCCCTAATATGCCATATGCATTGGATATTTTAACGATGTACTACATCAAAATGAATTCCAAAGTGCTAACCGTAGGCCTGCAAAACAGATAGATGATTTTCAGCTAGCATTGGATCATTGAAATTTAATTGATGTAGGATATGGGGGGTACAACTTCACATGGTTTAGAAATTGGAAACCACCCATACTGTTAAAGCACGAATAGATAGAGCAATGCAAACCCTAGATGGCTTAATGCTTTCCCTACGGAAAAGCTAACACATTTATACAGTCATCAATCAGATCATGTTCCAATACTGCTAGACTTGTATGATGCAACGAAGGATCTAATACAAAGAAGGAGATATAAATTGTTCCGCTTTGAAAATTACTGGATACAATCCCCCAAAATGTCAGGAAAAAGTATTAGAATTTTGGAAACCATCTTCACCAGATTTGCCATCAACAATCAAAGAATGTTCAAGTGGCTTGGTCTCATAGGCAAAATTGGAATTCCATAATCAACACAGGAGGAAAGATGAAAACATGAAACAGCTCCAGAGACTACAACAAGGGGTTATCACTGATAGAGTTGAACATGAGATGGAAAATTTAAAGTTCGAGCTAGAGAAACATCTCAACATAGAAGAAATGCGGTGGAAGCAGAGAACAAAACAACACTGGTTAGAAAAGGGAGATAGAAATATAGGTTTCTTTCACTCTTTTGCTAAAAAATGAAAGAAGCGAAATACCATTCATGGCTTGAGAGATCAACATGTTAGATGGTGTACAGAAGAACATGAGATGGAAAACATAATTTCTAACCATTTTCAGACACTTTTTGAAAGTTCTCATCCGTCCCCAATAGTAGTAAATCATCTGGCAGGCCTAATCTTCTCAAAAATCTAGTTAACAATGAACGAAATTTTTATAAGACCATGTACGACTAGTGATATACAGGCTGCCCTGAAGAGTATGGTTTCGAACAAATCACCGATACTTGATGGCATGCCCCTATTTTTTCCAGCAGTACTGGAATATAATGGGATCTAAGGTTACAAAGGAAGCACTGCACTATTTGAATGAAGGAAGATCTATGAGCGACTTAAATGACACGAATGTAGTGCTCATTCCAAAGGTGCAAAAACCAAAGGATATCTCCCAATTCTGACCCATCAACCTATGCAATGTAGTTTATCGAATAATCTCAAAAAGCATTACTAACAGACTTAAGTTTTTCCTCGATGCGATGATCTCAAGTCACCAAAGTGCTTTTATTAAAAATAGGCTAATCACAGATAATATCATAATAGCATATGAAGCACATCATCACATCAAGAGGAGAACAGCAGGACGGAAAGGACATATGTCCATTAAACTCGACATGAGCAAAGCTTTCGATAAAATTGAATGGATTTTTCTTATTAAGGTTTTAGAAAAGATGGGTTTTCATCCACCTTTCATAAACCTGATTGAAAACTATATCTCTACGGTACGTTCTCCTTCATGCTTAATGGAAAGTACTTCGAAAGAGTGATGCCAACAAGAAGATTAAGGCAATGAGACCCTCTTTTCCCATACATGTTTATCATTTGTAGCATTTTTTTCTCTCAAATGATTAAATCAAGTCTGACAAATAATAGACTACACGGAGTGAAGATTGCAAGGGGTGCACCCATCCTCTCACATCTTCTGTTCGCAGGTGATACTTTGATTTTAGAGAGGCAACTCCCTAAGAGGCTGAGGTACTAAAGGATACTTTGACATTATATGAGGAGGCACCGAGTGAAAATATAAATCTAAATAAATCCTTGATCATGTTTAGCCCCAACACCGGGGAACAAACAAAAGCTCAGATCCCGGGGACCCTACAAATGATTAAAACAGTCACCCATGAAAGATATTTGGGCCTATCAATAGGATTTGGTCGATCAAAATCCGTGTCTCTCGAAGGAATTAAGAGTATAATCTGGACAAAATTGAAAGCTAGGAACATAAACAACTATCTAGGGGGTGGGAGGAGAAGTTCTCATAAAGTTAGTGCTACAAGCAATTCCTACTTGTTCTATGTCTTGCTGTTATGTTGCCAGATAATCTAATAAGACATTTATAAGCTTTACAGTAGTTATTGGTGGGAAAGTATACCTCAAAAGAAGAAAATTCATTGGGCTAAATGGACTAAGATATGCTCTCCGAAGAGTATGGGAGGCTTGGATCTTAAGGAACTAAAAGTTTTCAATATAATTTTGACGGGCATACAGCCATGACGTATGATAGTGAATCCAAACTCCATTGTTTTCCAAATCCTAAAAGCCAAATACTTCCCAGCATCCACATTTCTGGATGCTAAACTAGGAGAGGACCCTTCATATGACTGGAGTACTATTTTAGAGGGCCAAAAATTATTATCCAAAAGGATTCGAAGGTGAATTGGCTCGGGAGCTGATACAAGCATAAAGAATGATTTATGGCTCCCAAGATTGGAGTATCAGAAACTCATGTCTCTGCCAGTAGACTCTCCCCTCAACTCTCATTGTATCTCATCTAATGTTTGGCAATGAATGGAATGAAGAACTTGTACGAAATACCTTCAATCAAGAGGAGTTAAATCTCATTTTATCATTACCTATATGTACAAACTCACATACCCCGGACCAATGGATATGGAAACCCTCAGCGGATAGTAAGTACATGGTTAAGTTAGGTTACAACTTGGGTATTAACTCGTCAAATTTCTCTTTTGCAGGAAATATGACAACAGGTAGTTCTGGTCCCTCCCCACATTGGAAAAAAAATTGGCCCTAACTACACAAACGAAAATCAAACACTTCTTGTGGAGGCTGTGCCAAAACAATCTTCCATCAACATTCAACCTACTCCAACGACATATGCCTGCAGAATCAAACTGTTTGAGCTGTGAAATGGAGGATGTTTCTCTTGAGCACTTAATTTTACATTGCCTGCTGGTACATCAAGCCTGGATTGCATCAGAGTTACATACAAAGATCTTCTCATTTGAACAACAGAGAGCGAACTTATGGGTTCTAATAATGGAACTAGAACCCTATGACATGGCAATCACAGCTATCATTTTACTGCAATTGTGGTATCATAGGAACAAACTTCTACACATCGAAGTCCATGATTTTCAACCACATCAATGTGCTATCTACACAACAAAAGTATTGTCTGATTTGAACGAATGAATAGTAAAGTGATATCAGAAAATGGAATCTGAAGCCAAGCCGCTCCTTTGCCATCATATGGCAACACACTCTATTTTGTTGCAGCCATACCTTCATCTCGCACATGTCTAGGATGGTGCATACAATCTAGTGAAGACTTATGGGTGTATGGAGAATCGAAATACCTACCATATGTTTATTCACCAAAACAGACAGAAACTCTTGCCCTCGGATGCAGATTACTCTCATCCATTGAAAAGGGCATTCAACTAGAGCGGATCTAGGGAGATGCACAATTAGTGATTAGCGCGGTAAAGAACCGGAATGAATATCTATTAGACTTTGGACTTGTCATTGATGATTTAGTTACTCTTATTACTAAATGTAATTGCCCATAACTAATTTGGATTAGACGACATGCAAACATTATAGCTCATACTTTAGCTCAGTATGCTAAAATCTCCGTGGATACCATTTCACAGTGGGATCATATCCCAACTTTTGTAACACAACTTTGGAATGAATGAAACCTCAATCTTTTATAATAAAAAAGGGTTATGTTGGAACACAGTAGTAATTATTGAATTAATTAGGTAAAACCAAATTTCACGAGATATATTTTGAAGTGTTTTTAAAATTATGGGAATCTCTTTGCAATAAATAAAAAATAAAAATAAAAGTTAAATCATTCCATTAATTATGTAGTATTATAAGTGTAAAATAACCTGGTACTAATGGTTATGCGATTTAAAACAAGACTTTGTGATATTAATTTTGTACGTATTATATATTCATTCTCCCAATTAAAATTTCTTTCTCTATGAATATAGGGAATTCATTTTTCTCTCATCTAAATTTCTCTCTCGTAATTTTGTAGAGTAAAGTGGCAAAATAACCCTAACTTTAGGCATAAAGTGTCAATATAATCCTATAAAATCAGAAAGTGTCAAAATAACCCTAATTTATGAAGTATGTACCAATATAACCTTGGGAGGCATTGACTTCAATTGTCAATGTCGAAATTGGCTGGTTTTGTAGTAAATGATGATTTTTCCATTGAATAAAAAAATAAAAATAAAAGACAAGAATTCTAGTTAATGAAGCCGCTAACGTCAAAATTAATCAACTTAAAGACCAATCACATTTTTTCCCCTTGTTTTTTTAAATTTGAAGCACCAGAACTTCCAAATCCTCAACGTTAATGAAGCCGTTGCTGCGGACATTTTCTTCTTATTACCCATCTTCTCCGTATTCCAACTTAATTGTAAATATCTAAGGAAATTAATTCACACTGACCGTCACCCCCTGTCGCAGGCCTTTCCGACGGCTTCACCCACAGCTACTACGACATCATCCCCACCGGTGACACCCACCCAGTGGCGGAACCAAGGGGTGGCGAGGGGTGCTGGTGCCACCCCTAGGTTCCGGCGGTCCAAAAATTAGTGCTAAGGGCCGCCGGAAGCATCGGATTCCGCCACCCCTTCGTTACCGGCGGAAGCCTCTGAAACTCCGCCGTGGAAGACGAACGGAGAAGACGAACGCATTTTGTCTTTTTTTTTTGTTTCCAACCTTATCAAAACGATGTCGTTTTGTTTATCATTTTCTGGGTGAAGTTTAGGTGATAGGAATTGATGTTTTTAGTTTTTGGTTGATATTAGTTGATTTTTGTAGTTTTCTTTTTAAAAAATGATAATTGAAACTTTGTTGATGTTTTTATGATTTTTAGTTGCTTTCTTGTTAGTTGTACTCGATGTTTTTTCAATTTTTTGTTGATTTTTAATTTGATTTGAAAAAATATTTTTTGCTGCAATTTTTTAGTTGATATTTTATGATTTTTCATTGATGTTTTACTATTTTTTGCTGATGTTTATAATTTTCAGTTCGATGATCATATTAATTTTTTGTATTTTTTTAAAAAAATTCCAGATTGCAGATGGTGGGAAAAAATTGGACAAAAAAACCCATTGAAAAATATTCGCGACAGGTCCCTGTAAAATTATTAGAGATAGGTCTCTAAAGCTAGAATATATCTAAAATTGCATAAAGGCCCCTGCCTAAGTTTAGACTGACTTACCGGAGACCATCTCAATAGTTAATTGCAGAATAATAGTTATCAATATTGTACCATCCAAAAATACATTAACGATTATTAGTTAACTGCAAAATAGTAAGTTATTAATATTACCATCCAAAAATACATGAAAAATAAATAAATAATAAATATTATCAACTAGGCATTCAAATGTTAGATCATAATTTTTATTTTTCATTTTAACTTTGCAAATATTGATCAATAAATTTTTACTTGAATTTACTGAACTTATGATGACCCAACTGTCCTGTAGAGATTTCATAAATGGACTGACGTTTTTCTTGTCTTATTAGTAATTAATGTTTGATTACCGAATTTCCACCGGTACTGTTGCCCACATGAGTAAATAAGATGTTATCCTGTTTGACTGTTTGAGCATAAGAAGTAATTTTATAAAAGAAAGTCTCAGACATGTCCATAAGTATATACAATAAAAATATTAAATATTTATAATCTAATTATTGTATTTTATATGTTAAAATACCTAATAAGAAATGTTTAAATGTTAAAATATAAGAAATATTATATATAAGTATGTTGTGTATTTAACTTAATAGTAAAAACAATTACATGTAAAAACTATCCTGTTAATTCCGTTTAATCAGGTCTGGGGAGCCTACATATACCCCTCAATCATTTAAAAAATAAATAAATAATAGGAGGTCTCCTGACAGGTGACATATCCTTAAGTTATGTGCAGTGCACTGTATTTTTCACTTATAAATTACATTTGTTAAATTACATAGTAAATTTAAAATTTTAAAATGTATTTTTTTACATTATATTTTTAAATATATTTTTACATTCAAATACATGTTATTACTTACTTTAACTTATTAAATAAAATGTTTATTTTTTTAAAAAAATTCCATGTTTAATATAAAAAGTTTGGGACTCATGCATAAACTTATGAATATGCCACCATTCCTGAAACTTCACCTTCACTTAAATTTTTTTTTTTTTGAATTTTTGAATTTAGTGTTTAATTTAAAAAATATAATCCATAAATTTAAAAATATATTAGATTGTCCATAATTTGAGAATGGACCACTTATCAGAATACCTACTCATTTTACAATTCATTCCATCAAGTTTCCTATGGTCTCATAAAATATTTTAACAATTTTATATAGTCCCATAATTTTTTTTTGTCTTACCATAAAACTCAAGTTTGATCTGATTGAATCCTTTCATCAGCCAACTGACCAAAAATATAAATTACAAAAAAAAAACCCTTCAATTTTAAAATAATTTAAAACCAGTTCAATAATTTTAAAAATATTTCAATTCAGTTTAATGTCTAAAAAATGCTTGAGGATGTTCAAACTCGGGTTGATTAGATGAACTGAGGCAATTTGACTACTAAGACAACATACATTTGATATATATACATATATATATATATATATATATATATATATATGTGTGTGTACAAAACTCTAATGCAAGATATATATTCCTTGTAACAGCGCCGAGGCGGACGGTCGCAATGGTAGACAAGGAGGGAAGCAGAGCAGATTCTTATGTTTATTTCCTATGTATACAAATTTGTTCCTTCGTTTCAGCATTTTTTTTCTTCAAATTAACTCTGAGTAATTTTAATCCCAAATTTATAAGACTTTTATTTTACTCTTATATTTTCAATATGTGTAATATGCATGTTCAGGTCCCACTCAAAACGATGCACAAAATTGACGAACCTTTTAATCATCATTAGATAGTTTATTAAAAATGAATGTATTTAAAATTGACAAAAAAATAAGCCAAAACTGGTGGGATAGAGGGAGTATTAAAAATGAATGTATTTAAAATTATTTATTTGATTTTATAAAAAAATATTATAATTTGGATCGAGTTGGGTCAATTCGGATCGATTTGTGACCCAGTCCGACTTAAACCGACCCAAAACTATGAAAATTTTGACCTTACCCAACTTATTTGATCCTAAATTTTGGGTAAATTTGAACCGGGACAGGTGACCCGTCCCGACCCGTGGATCAACGTGACCAACCCCGTGGGAGGATTATTAGATAGTTTTTGAAAAATTAAGGCCCATTTAATACACAAACTCCATCTCAAGGTTTGATGGAGACCCAACAAGCGCCAAGAAAGGAGGGGGTGGGGTAGGGGTCGCCCAAATAAACTGACGCCATCAACCAAAGCCACCATTTCCTGAGATGATGAAACAAATATAATCTAGGACCTATACGTATTAGAGTTTACTAGCAGTAAACCGTAGGCAATATAGTATGCGATACTATTTGGCCCCATTCACATTACATGCTTGTACCGCATACTAGTAGTTAGCCATCAATAACTTTTTTTTACTGCATGTAGGTACTCGTACGCAGTATCAATCTCCCTATATATGTACCATGGAATGTCAAACTCAGAATTATCATTTCCTCCAACGAATTCAGCTTTCCGACATAAATAGTCAGTTCAAAAACTAAGTTTTGCTTCGCAATGACGAGGTCTCCGTGTTGCAACAAAGTGGGGTTGAGAAGGGGAACATG
>JAULKK010281915.1:0-24454 GCA_032355705.1 Rubia peregrina
GGACGACCCTGACTTGCCACTATCTACTTTCTAGTAGTATAGCCGCAATTAGGGCATATAAATACTATCTTTGAGAGTCACGGCGACGGCCTCCCAAATTTTGGCGCCGCTGCCGGGAAAGAGGCGTATATTTTTTTCGTGTTTGGGCGTATTATGTGTGAGTATTTGCTAGTTTTTATTTTCTTTTTCTCTTTGGCTATTTTTGTTCGGAGTAGGTATTGCTTGAGTTCTTGGTGAATTTTTATCGAAGATCCTTGCAATATCATTCGAATTTTTGAAGAAAAAAAAATGGAACATCTCACCTTGAGGGAACTCATGATGAGAGGAGAGGCTCAACGAGCAATGTTTTGTGGGATTTGTCATTCCGACCATCCTACCAAATCTTTCTATATGTTGAGGGATAGGCACTATGACGAAGAAAGAACCGTTGGTTTTCAAAACCAAGGGTATTATGAAGAGTTCTACCAAGAGAATGAAGTTGATAGTTTTCAAGGGCAAGAGGCTTAAGAATGGTATTCGTACCACGATTCTGACAATCTAAAGTGGAGTAGTAATCCATATTTGTGGTATGAAATTGAGCTAGAAAACCAACCCTACGAGCATTATATTTATCCCCCACCACCTTACACCATACCCCAAAGCCAAGCCAAAGAAGAAGGTCCTAGTTTGACAAATGCAGAAATTATGGATACATTAGCAAACTTGACCAGGTTAGCCAATATTAATGAGGAAGTGGAAGCTCAAACTTTCTCAAGACTCAAGGCTTTGGAGGGGCATGTGAGCAACATGATGGAAGTGGTGATCTGAATGGAAGCTCGTTATTCCAAAGATACACCTTCCTAAGTTGAACTCGAAGATATGGTGAGTGAGGTCACCTTGACGAATGAATTCGAGTTCAAAGGGGATGAGGAGACGGTAGTTGAATGCAAAGAAGATGAGGAAGAGGTGATTGTGCTACATATATTGCCATCATCACCCCTACTCCCACCTAGTGAACCAACTTCAGCATTTTCAAAAATTTTGAAGGAGATAAGAGAGGAGCAAAATGACTATGCCAAGCCTCATAACCACCGAACTCCTTTAAACCAACTCCACCTCCACAAGACTTTCCTCTTGAAAGTTTTGTACCCCCACCTCTCTAATTTTTTATGCTCATGGTTAAAGGGTTCAAACCTTCACCATATAGATAACATTAGAGTCATGCCAACGACCTTAAAAATACGGAGCTAAGTCATGTCGACGACGCAAGTAAATTCGGCATTTATATTGGTTTTGTCATTATTTTGTCTTAATATTTTCACGGTGTGTTTCCATGATTTTCTAGCAAAGTGAGGTGCATTGCATTGGAGAAGATGAAGGAATGATAGCCATGACAAAGGGAATAAAGCTGGGAAAGTTGGTAAGAAAATTCACCTAAGTGTTGGGAAACTCTGTATGTCACGAGTCTCGATAGAGATGTTCAGAGTCACGACGAACAGGGGAAATTTTCATCTCCCAGTTCTAATGAATCACGAGTCGCGATAACCCTGTCATGATCACGATGGAAATCAGAAGGATTTCGAGAATTTGCAACTTCCAGTTCCATCTTCTCGCAATCGCGAGAGACCCTTCGCGAGTCGCAACACTCTGTCGCAAGTTGCGACGGTGTTTTCGCGATCGCGACAGCTAAGCCAGAATACTAAATCATTTTTCTTCTTCTATATCAACTACTCATAAGAACCACCACTCTTCAAGTCATTTCTCCACCATCTTGCATATATAGACATATGAACATTCTTGCATCTTTATAATACCTTTGTTGATTGCAGTGTGCCGACTACATCATTGGGACTATGATTGCCAAATTCTATAATGATGCTTGGATATTTGTCGATACATGTTAGATATTTTTATTGGATGATTTCATAGTGGAAAATGCATGAAGGAGTTTTGTTATGGCATGTAGACTGTAGATGTCTCGAACCGAATCCCTTTCTAATCAAAATAAGGCTTGAGAGGAAGAAACTCTGTTCCATTGTCAGTGATTGAATGAGAGCAAAGAATGACATTATCTTGACAGGTACTTGAGACTTAGTAACTAATAAATAAACACAAACAACTTGGAAATAATCATCAACTATTGTTAAAAATGAAAATGCTCTATTAGAAGAAAGGGATGCATAAGTCCCCCAAACATTACTATGTATAAGTTCAAGCAAATGACTAGCTTTGGAATCACTCAAAGGGAAACTATTTCTAGACGATTTTGCTCGATAACACACCGAGAAATGAATAGTTTTATTCAATTCACTATGACTTAAATCAATAACTGGGATAAAGGACAAGATCGAAAAAGATGGATGACCAAATCATTGATGCCATAACTCAGAGGTGGACACGACTGCGGCGGCTAAAGAGGACAACGACAAGGCTGTCAGAGCTCCCGGTCTGCCCAACCAATAAACCCCACCCTGCTGATCACCTGTGCCAATCACTGTCCTCATGCTGATATCCTGTAAAATACATAACTTCACGGCAAGTAAAACTAGACATTTTAAACCAACAGTAAATTTGGAAAATGAGAACAAATTGCAACATGATTCTGGAATGAATAAGACATAGGAAACAACAATGTCTCCAAAATGCAACTTTCCGTGTTGAGCAGCAATGGAGACAGATCCATCAGGAAGGATAACATCAACATCCTCAAAAATCTCAATGTCATATAAAATATCCCTGGCACCGTTCATATGATATGAAGCTTCATCAAGAATCAGAGCTAGAATAGTCTTACCTGATTCATTGCCAGGGGTATTTAGCTTAAAGAACATATTAAGAACCAAAATCCATTGTTCCTTAGACAAGGCAGGACCAAAAGTTGACCGATCAAAGTCGGAAAGAAAGGCGGCATCGTTGGCTTGAGGAAGAAGTATGACGGTAGTTAGGGTGGCTCTGGGGAATGACGTAGCTGTAAGGGTGTAGGTTCACTGATTCAAAGCTCTCTGAACAGATCCAGGTGGTCTGTTTTCAAAAAACCAGTCTGGATAACCAATAATCTTGAAACGGATAGTGATGTCGTGGTCTTTTTGGTTGTAATGGGTGCACATAAGGTTCTTTCAGTCAACAACGGTGGTGGGTTGTGTACCCTAAGCACCGGCAGTGGTGGACTTCTGAGTGGGGAACCGTGCTGGACATTTGGTGGCAAAGGATATACTATCTGTAGTGGATTCCCATGCATTGATGACAGTCTTATGACGCTTCTTCTGAATTGCAAGTGAGTGAACATGACTAATGGAAGACAACGGGTCTTGCGCTAGTATGTGAGACTAGAAAGTACGATAACTATCATCGAGATCAATGAGAAATAGATGGACCATCTCTTTCTCATGCTCTTTATTGGCAACAGCAGCAGTAGGACAGACATATGTCTATGGTGGCAAGTAAGTAATCAATTCATCCCACAGCTTCTTGCACCTCCCATAATAAGCAGAAATAGCCTAACCATTCTGACGAAAAGTATAAATGGCCACATGAATCTCTGGGAGGTAGTCGTACTAACTCTCAAAAACACAATTTATAAGCCATAAATTCTTCCTAACAACAATTAAGTAGATAGTGGCAAATCGGGGTCGTCCAAGAAGAAGAGCAATCTTCCTAAGGGTTCATGCATATAAGGGTGGATACTAAGCTATATATATACATACATATATATAAGAAAATATGTAGGGGGGGAGTTTGGTTGGTTTTTCTAATTTATAAAATTAAAGACAAGTTAACTAACAAGCAATGTAAATCTACTAAAATGCAACAAACTACTAAGAAGAGATTAAATCACAAACAACAAAGCCTTGGGAGCAATTTATTTTCACTTTCAAATGTCTTATAGATCATAGATTAGTCCACTCATTCATTCACATTTAATGTCTATGGAGAATGCTACCACTTCCATTTAAATAGGTAGACATCTTTTTCCTCTTAATGGTAAATTCACAAAGACGTTCAACGACCATTTGCAAACCTCATTAACAATCACTTTAGACGTTCAATGACCATAAATATATTTCATCAATGGCATTATACACAAAGGACTATAGATTTGATAACAACTACAAGCATTTTACCAAATTCCTAGCCATTTAACCAAATAGAGAATTTATTAGGCTAAAACTAGAGAGATCAACATTCAAGATTCAACCTTTTTTAATACCTCATAAAAAATATGATAACAAACCACATTAGCATACTCATCTAGCTAGATTAGCATCACATTACACAACAAGAAGGTCTAATTCCATGTTCTTGGATTTTCATGCCAAAGTGAGAAGAAATTTTACACGTTCCTAACACTCAAACACTCAATCATACAAACACTTCCCATTCTCAAACAACCCATAGCATAAATGAAGTAAACATTAACATTAATGGCACAATAATTGCTCAACAATAAAAGTTCATGAAAGAGCGAAATAGAATCTCACTACATGGGTTTGGAAGCTTCAATAAATCACTCCCAAGTGATAAGTTTAGCTACTAGAATTCATACTGAACAATATTAACAACAATTGAAACATAATCTGAGATGAGATTAAGATGAAAAATGGAAGGAAATAGGGTTTTGAAAGTGCAGAAATTGGGAAATAGAAAAGTGTGTGAATGAGAGAGGATAAGATGGTACTTATAGTGCAAAAAAAGTCAAAAAGTAACCCATTGCGACTCGCAAAAGGCAGAGTTGGTAGCCCTGCATTACCTTCTTCTTCATGGTCTAGTTGTAACCCTTCATTGCCTTCTTAACGTCTTCAAGTATTCATGGTCTTCAAAGCTCAAATGCAAGTTTTCAAATCTTCAAATGTTCAAAGGTAGTCTCCAAAGTCTTCAAATAATTGCCTTGTCACGCAAAATTATTTAGAAAAGTAACAAGAGCGCAAAAATTGCTCTTAACTCTTCTTAGAGTATTTCAAGGCAAAATACAACATATAGAGCACAAAAGTGAATACAAAACATCCCAAAATCACCGTATAATATGGACACGTCAATCTCACACATGCGCAGACCATTCCCAATAGAAAAATGCTACTTAAGGTCATCCCAAATCTCCTTATCAGACGTAAAATAAGTAATAACAGAATTTACAGAGTGATCAAGAGTCTGAACAATCTGACCAACAAGCATAGAGTTCACACTATTCCGGCCATTAAAAAATGGTTCACCAGGCAAAGGTTTAACAATAGAGCCATCAAGAAACGCCTCTTTACGTTTTGCAGAGAATGCATTAAACAACGAAGTACTCCAATCATTATAATTATCACCCTTCAAGATCACCGGAGAAATAGTAAAACCTGGATGATCCGACGGATGCATATGGTAGGGATGAGTAACAGGTAAAGCATGAGAGGACTCGCCGGAGGGCTAGCGGATGGCCTGAGTGGTGGCGAACGCCATTGCCTGTACGACGGCCAAAAAGACGGCAGCATTGGCAGCGGGCAAGTTAGAAAATGTGTTCATTCCCGGAACCTGAAGTAGGGAAGGTGAGGGACCTCTAGTGGGGAGACCCTGAGGGGGAAGTGGCAGCGTTCTGGGGACCTGGGGAGTCCTTCACCATGGGGGACTAGAACATCGAAACCAGCTTCAGCAAACACAGAAGGATCGGCAGCTGGTAGGTTTTCCCCACCTCACCGGCAAGAAACGAAAAATCATCATCGAGATCTTCAATTTTAACCTGGTTATACACGTCCATCGGAGTAGAAAGACAAGGACGGAAGCGAGGGGATTAAATTTGTCAGCAGTGGCAGGGCGTGAACAAGACTCGAGGTGGCGGCGGCACATGGGCGCGTGGATGCATGGCGGTGAGGATGACGAGTAGGTTTTTATGTTTGAAATTTTTAGGGTTTTAGGACTTTTAGCTATGATGTTATGTAAAATATGAACAATAAAGTTTATTCATTATACAAGGGTACAATATATAGGGTACAATATACAGAATCACAAATGGAAAATGATTCTATCTAGGGTACAAGATATACATAAAATATAACAAACTGTCTCCTTAACATCGGTGAAATCACTCTGAAACCTTCACTGTGGGATTTTCGGTTTCACTTTGGTTTCAATTTGGTTTCAGTTTCTAATTGAAACTACTCTAAAACTCTCAGTGTACATGCTCTTATCAACAATTTTCTATACAGGTGTTTATCTGTGTTGATTTTTCTATTTTCCTTTTGGTAAAACTCAAAATTGGCGATCACGGAGAAGCCATCCGTTGAACTTCAGACATTTTGTAGGAATTGGTCTCGGCTCTTCGAGCTCTGCTCCTGGTCTTTCCGTATTCTGGAGCACTTAGACCACTCTCTTTCTCATTGTCACCAAGGAAACACTGGTGGAAAGAATGCATGCAAAGGAAGTGGACAGCAGGAAGGAGAAAACAACCTGTACTTTTGTTTCAGTGTTGCACATCAACTGAGCCATTTTGCATGATTGGAGGGTGCTTCCTATCAGAACAAATGATGGATTTATATATGCTCACCACTACATAATTTCATCCCACTCTTATATACACAAATAGGTGTATTGTTTTTTTTAAATAACCTAAGTTTAAATAACTCAATACACTTGATGCGTCAGTGAACCGATCCAATTCCACTCTCGACCCTTAATCTGGATCTAAAGCATGCAAGGGAAAACAAGCCCCAAAGTATTCTCGGGGAAAACTCTTCGGTGCCAAAATTAGTCTAGCCCTCCAATCCAAGCCAATGAATAGTAAAAGTAATGAATAGAGAGAATGCCCAAAATAGATGACATACATATGTACTTATACTATCCAAATCCTAATAGTGATTCTCCATGACCTAATACATTCTCATATTTAGTAAGGAGGTCCAACGATGAATCATCATCATGTGGGTCCCACTAGGCTATCTTGGGTCCTGTGTTATCTCTAAAGGACTGGGCTTGATAGCCCGTAAGAACTTAACCTAATAAATCATCAAAAATCCCTGGAAAATCTAAGTGGCCTTCCAACTTCAAAGACCAATATTTTCGAAGGATCGGATGTCTCTAGAGCTATCGAAGATTTATATTTTTGATAGCTTGAGTTCGAATAATGATGGTTGTTTTCGAAGATGGTTGTAACCTCGCGAGTACTTGCCCTTCGAGATTTATTTGTACCAGATGAACACTTAGGTTTTCAAAAAAAACTCTAATTTTAGAATTTTTAGGGCGTGCTTGGAAGAGAAAATAGCGGGAAAATGGAGTGCGTGGTTAAATCATAAATAACATTCCCTACACATGTATGCCATTTCATAATCCCCCCCCCCTCTTCCGAGGTAATCATTATGTCTCTCTCTCCCTTCATTATTTTTTCCCCAAATATCTCTTTCTCCTCCTTCATTTATCTTCTCCTTTTTTTTGCAGGTTATACTCAAAAGATTTTCTCAACTCAAAGTTCTTTTTCATACCAGAGCCTCTTACTTCCTTCCACTTCTTTCTTCAACCTTTAACAAGTAAGTTTCCATGCCATTTTTTCTCTCGGCCCCTTCTAGATTACGAAAATACCCTTGTATCTCCTCCATCTCCCCACGCGATGAATTTTGATAGAGATTCTAGTGAGGGGGATATTAATTCATCAGTTGAATAGTGTAGAATCATGCCTTTTCGGTGAGATTTCCCCAAATTTTGGTAGGTTTCCGGCCTACTTGGAGGGTAAAGAATTGGCCGAAGTTGCCCCAGATCCCGGAGAGTTTTATGAATTTCATGCTAGAGAGAGTTTTGTTAGGGGAGCATCATCTGTGTTAGGCGGTGGTGGTAAGGGTGAGGGTTTTATAGGGAAATCGAGCGATGGTCCTGATCTCGTAGAGGCTCTAAGGGGAGAGAGGTCTAAGGGTGTAATTTCCTATGTTTCTTCAAAGAGGAAATTTGTAGTCCGGAAATGCCCATCTAGCGGGTGTTTGTTAGTTAGAGAGATTCTCAAAACGTATGTGTTTCCTAGTGAAGTAAGGAAACTCATCGAGGGAGTACCACTATACCAATGCATCCCCCTAAAATCTAAGATTAAAACCCTCAAAGAGGATAAGTCTCCTACCACTCTACCTGTAGGAAGGGGTGTGGCCTGTAGTAAGCATCTGAGGTTGGGGTTGAGTTTCCCCTTTCCTACTCTTCTAGCAGATCTAATGGACAATTTTAATGTTAGCCTATTCTAATTACACCATAATGTCATTGTAATTATAATGGCTTTCTTAGTTAGATGTAGGGAGGTTGAAGTAAACTCTCGATATGAAAATTTTCAATCTCTATATTCTCTTTCTAATAATCACGACGATAAGGGAACATAAAATCTAGCCAATAGGATGCCTGGGCGAAGGTTTATTTTTCCCATTTCGAATAATCCGGGGTGGCAAGATAGGGCATTAACATTCAATAGCACTAGATACTATCGAACTCCTCAATGGAATTCCAATGTCATCATCGAGACAAGGAAGAAAGAGTATGTTAATCCTGAGGGTTTATGCAAAGATATGACGCATGTTCGAGGTCCTGAACCCTCAAATGTTAGGTCGTATCATCCCGACACTAAGGGAGAAAAACCTTTTGTATGGCCTCAGTGGGTGTATGACGACATCTATGCTTCAGCCGCTCATCGAGCCCACGATCAAATAATTTTGAGACCGCCATAATATGACCCTATTTATGGGAATAAAAGAAAAAAAAAAGGTGAATGTGTTTCATCAAGTGTAAGACGCCCTTATCATTCTGATGGACTTCACATCGAAGAGATACTTTTTTTGGATGGCTCTGAAGGTCCTTTGGAATTACTTTATTATCTGTCGTACTATTGGTTTTTTCAACAAGGTTTATAACTTGATCTTTCTTTGTGCAGTGAAAAGTGCACGGAACTTTGTCAATGACCTTGATCAAGATCTGGTCTCCCCGTTGATGGTGATCCATCTCTCCCTTGCTGTCAACAAAAACCTTCGATCGAGGTCTCCTGTTAGAGAAACTTCTCCGAAGAGGCAGAGAATTGAGACCATCGACATTCTAAACGATCCTAATGATGTTGATCTTTACTTGGATTTTCTCGGAGAACTGGTAAGTGATCATTCGATAAGTTACTATTTTTCATTCTTGTTGCATTTTGTTCTGCCCCTTCTCAACCTCTTTCATTGTTTCATTTTTTCTAGATTCTAGCGGCTGTCCATTCATCGTTCTAGTCTACTGATAGTTTTTACAGCAATATTCTCTCCCTCTAGTAAGGTCCGATTAAGGCAGCAGTGAAGGTTATTGCTCTCAACGTGGTTGATAAGGCATACAATGCCACTGAAATGAGGTATCAAAAGGTTCTGCAAGAAATTATGAGCGAGTATCATACTCTGTATTATTGCCTCATGGATGCAAGGTTGTTTCAAACCCTATTTTTGAATAGGGATACCTAGTTCCACTGGAGAAAAGCTAAAAAGTTTGAGTCCTAAGTCTGTAAAATGGTGGAATGGAATAAGCGCCTCAAGAAGGAGATATCCCGGTTGCAGAAGATTATCGATGACAATGCTCAAGTATGTGAGGAGCTTGCAACCCTAAATACTCAACTTCAGGAGGAGGTGGAAGAACAAAACTCCTCTATTGAGGCTTTATCCGATAATCTTTGATTGTATGGTTTATCTCATTGGTTCCTATACATGGGCTTCATCGATGATCTTCCCAAATTTTTATGCTATACGTCCAACGCTGTGATGGATCATGGTCTATATCGAGAGCTTTCTCACTATGTAATCTATGACACTGCCATAGAATGGTTGAACTACATTTGGCCGACAGCTAATGCTAAATCTCGCCAAGTGGTTTCCACACAGAAGAAAACATAAAAGAGAACTTCCAAAAAGAATCCTCAAAAGAAAACTCCTCAAACCAAGAAACCTTCTAACGAGAAAACTTCACAAGTTGATGTGCCTGTCAAGGAATGTGTTACCACGGTTGTATGTGGCATTGACGATATAAGTGCAACTTTGATAAAAGGTTATGATGATGAGGGGCCTGCAACTCCGAATATGTTCTCATCAAATTTCGGAGGGTTTCGAGGGCGAAGCCGACCAATTCTTCGAGAGGGATTCTAGGATCAAGCCTGAGAAGATTCAGTGTTGTACCTTATGTTGTAACTATGAATGAAACTATTGTTTTGTAACATTAGATGTATTCGAACAATAGTGGATATTATAAAATTACTTTCTTTTGATGTAAGAATATTTGTTTCTTTGTAGTTTGAATATGATTTCTTTTTTATGTGTCTTTTCTTATGAGCATGTTTATCTTTCAATGTAAATGTTGGACCTCATCTATCATCGTAAGTTAATTTCCACTTATGGACGTACAAAATGTGAACTTCATCCTTTGGACGCAAGTGAATATCGCTGATGAGCGAGCTCTTCATCCTTGGGATAAGAAATTGTCAAATTTCATCCTTTTGGATGCAAGTGGATCTCGGTGATGAGCGAGCTATTCATCCTTAGGATGAGACTAAATGTCAAACTTCATCCTTTGGACAAAAGTGAATTTTTCTTATGAGCGAGTGTTGAAATTCGTCCTTGTGATGCAAGTGAATTTTGCCTACGTCTTTGGGATGCAAATGAATTTTGCTTATGAGCAAGTGTCGAACTTCGTCCTTGGGACACAAGTGAATATCCCTTATGATCAAGTTCTTCGTCTATTTGACGATAGTTATAAATTTTCATAGGATGATATAGAAGCTAGCAAGTTTTCATTAGATCGACCAGCTACAACGCTCGGTATGCAAGGCATGGAATAGCTAGATGCAGCTAGTAACATACATAACAAGATAATCTAGCCATCTAAGTTAATTTACATTGAGTACTATCTCCCATCGAACATCAGTTGTCATACCTTCAAAGTTTGTGGTACCTTTGGAGGTTGACAATATTCCATCTTCTGGGTATCCGTTTCTCATCCATCGTACCCAACGGGTAACTTCCTCCTAAGTGTGCTTCGAGACCTATATGCAGTCTTTCCCAGTTTGGAGCTAGCTTCCCTCATGTTCCTAGAGGCTCTTCTCATTTTTCCTCATGATGAGATCCCCCAGTGTAAACTGCACTGCACCATCTTTACCTTTCGGTCATAGTTACGCTTAACCTTTTCTTTCACCTTGGGTTCATGGAGTGATGCCAGATTTTGCTTATCTTCCACCAACTCAAGGTCCTAGCGACGATTACTTTAATTAGTGTCTTCTCTAGCTATCATCATCCTCAGACTTGGCATGCCAATTTCTATCGTGATCATGGATTCTGAACCATAGACCAATCCATAAGGTGTTTCTCCCATGGCAGAAGATTCCATTGTTTGGTAGGCCCATAATACACTTGGTAGCTCGTTGATCCAGTTTCCACCTACTCCTTTGAGCCTTGCTCGAATCCCATAGACAATAGTAAGATTGGTAGCTTCAACCTGCTCATTCGCTTGCTGATAGTACAATGTTGTCAACTTCAACAGGATCTTGAATTCCTCGGAACAACGTTCAAAATGATTATTAGCGAACTGCCTTACACTATCAGTTATGATTGTCTTCGCAATACCAAAATGACAAATGATATTCCTCCAACAAAATGAGATTACATATTTTCCTGTTATTTTAGCTACCGGTTTTGCCTCGACCCACTTGGTAAAGTAATCAACAGCTACTATCAAATACTTGAACCTTCCTGGGGATTATGGAAAAGATCCTACCAAGTCGATGCCCCACATATCGAAAGGTCACGATTTGTATAAGTTAATAATTTCTACCAGAGCAACGTGGTTTATAGGTGCATACCTCTGACATTAATGGAAAGATTGGATATACAAGTTGACATCATCAAATATTTTTGCCAGTAATACCCATCGTGGATTAGCCTTTTGGAAATAGAACAGGCTCTCTAGTCGCTACCAAAAATTCCCTTCTAGACTTCTCCGATCAAATTGTGTGCATTGCACGGTGTAACACATCGGAGCAAAGGTAGAAGGTAACCCATTTGATACAAAGTGTCGTCATGTACAACATACATTGTTGCTTTAAGGAGAATTTTCCTTGCTTCAACAAATCCTTCTGGAAGAGTTACATATTTTGGGTAACTAACAATTGGGGTTATCTATGTTTCTCCACCGTCGATCTCCATCACAATGAGTTCTTCAAAACTTTGTTTGTACAAGGTTTCAAACAACACTTATTTCTATGATAATCCTCCCAAAGCCGAGGAAGTCAGTTTACTCAAGGCATCTGCCTTATGGTTTTTCTCACTCAGCACCGTTAAGATGTACTACCGAAAGCATTTTAGCAAGGGCTTTACCACCTTTAAATAGCATTGCATGATATTTTCTCTAACTTCATACTCTCCATTAACCTGGTGAACCACAATTTGGGAATCACTGAATAGCTCTACATCATCCACGTTCATACTCAGCTTCGTTGTACATAGCTTTATACTTGAAGTGCAAGGCGTAAGGATAATCGGTGCCATCGGAGCTAGTGAGAAACACCCTTGCTTAACTTCTCTTTGAGCATAGAGATCCATCCACAAACAACTTCCATATTCCCTTCTCTGCGGCTTCATTATCTTCTTCGATCGCCTCTGTTGTCTCTACTATGAAATTCCCTAAGGATTAACCCTTGATAGTCGTTCTGGGCCGAAACTGTATATCGTGCTCTCCCAATTCCACTGCCTATTTCATCATTCTCCCCAAAGCTTCAAGCTTCAAAAGCATCTGCCTGGTGGGATAATCAGTGAGCAAAACTATCGCGTGGCCTTGGAAGTAGGGTCGCAGTCTTCGAGCTGCATGGATCAGTGCCAGAGTTAGCCTTTTCATGGCAGTGTACCGCATCTCTGGGCCCTGCAAGGCTCTACTCACGATATATATAAGAATTTGTTGCATCTCTTTCTCCTTCACTAGTACAACACTAATGGCCAAAGCAGAGGCATGGATATAAAGGTAAACTACTTCCCTTTTGTCAAACTTCATTAGCGTAGGTAGAACCCTAAGGTACTTCTTTTGCACTGCAAATGTCTTCTCACATTTCTCTGTCCACTCAAACTTCTTAGCTTTTTGTATTACATCGAAGAAAGGCAGGTGCTTCTCGGCACCCTTCGATAAGAATGCCTCAAGGGTACTAGGCACCCTGTTAACCTCTGAACCTCCTTCACATTCCATGGGATTTTCATATTCATCAAAGCTTCTACTTTCTCCAGATTAAAATTGATCCCTCTCTCTGATACTATGAACACCGGGAATTTACTAGCACCTACTCCAATCACACACTTTGATGGAATCAACTTCAGGTTTTCCCTTCGCAGTCCATCAAACATTTCCTCCAAGTCTCGCAAGAAATGTTCATAAGTCATACTCTTCATCACAATATCATCGACATATATCTCCAAACTCATTCCAATATGCTTCTTAAAGAGCTTATCCACGTATTCCTAGTAAGTGGCATCGGCATTCTTTAAACAGAACAGTACTTTCTTGTAACAGAAAGTACCTATGTTTATTATGAACGAGGATTTCTCTTTATCTTACTCTACCATCAATATCTGGTGATAACCTTTATGAGCAAAAAGAAATACTAAAACCTAATACCCTGTTATCGCTTTCATCAGCTTATCGATCGATAGCAATGGATAACTGTCTTTTGGACAACACTTGTTTAATTCTATGAAGTCAATGGACATACGCCATGCACCATCCTGCTTTGGAACCATAACTGTGTTGGCGAGCCATTCCGGATAGAATACCTCTCCGATAACCTCTACTCCAAAAAAATTCTCCACCCCCACCTTTATCGTCTCAGCTCTCTCAGTGGCAAACATTCTCATTTTTTGCTTAACAGGCTTTATTGAGGATTGGATGTTCAGTTTTTAGACAACCAACTGTGCTGGTACTCCTGTCAAGTCTGATGTATCCCTTGAAAACACATCATAGTATTGATCGAGCAGAGCCTTCAACTCCTTCCTTATCACCTCCAGTAGCATCATGCCCACGGCTACTGTTCCAAAGTTTTTGAATTAGGAGCTTCTCAGTGTTAGCCGATCCAAATTCTCCATGTATCGATGCTTTATCCTTCACTCTCTTCGCCCCCTTTACAGCTGCTAAGTTACAATTTTTTTCCACCACTTGGTCTCCTCGAATGGACAACACTCAATTATTTTTTGGAAACTTAATCATCAAGTGGAATGGAGACCACACCGCCCGAGCTTGGAACAATCGGGGTCTTCCCACGAACCCATTATAAGGGGGAATAAGCATCGATGACTGTGAACCTACAGGATATCGTTACCTCCTAGTCTTCATTTGCAACCCTAACTAGCAATGTGATTTCTTCTAAAGGGTATACTGTTTTTCCAGTTAACCCTGAAAAAGATGAGGCAGATTTCATCAGATTACCACGGCCGATATTCAGATTACAAACATGATCTCAACTTCACTCCCATCGTCAACGAATAATCTCTTAACCAGCAAAGTTCCAATCATTACAGAAATCACCACGGGGTCTACGTGAAGAGTTTTGTTAGGAACGGCATCCGTTTCTGAGAACATAATTGTTTCATCGGGGAGGAATCTCTTGTGAATTGGTTCTCCTTCCAAAACACGCCTTGAGTAAGCCTTCATCACTGCATTAGAAGATTTTTCCCCAACGATCCCATTGATAACGTTGATCACCCTATGAACGGTAGGATTTTGTTTGTTCTAATTCTGATTCTCTGCAGGTTGATTTCGTTGTGGCTCCTCTCGGTGCTCCCGCCTCTTACTCTAAGGACTATGATCCATTTTTTTCGTAGCATTTAAATTTCCCCTGGGACATTGCCAATTTCCACGTTCATTTCTCTACCTCGAGGGATCCTCTCAAAATGGCTGACGGAAAGACTCCCTGAGAATGCCCTCCCTTCCGCACCGTTCGATCTCTATTTTAAGGTGTTCACATTCATTCGTATGAAGACCATCGTCTCTGTGATGCTCACAAAATCTTCTTGTGGCTCTTCTTGCAGCAAAAACTCCATTTATTTCCTTCATTGGTGAGGGCACTCGAAAAACCCCTCGGTGAATACTCAAAATCTCTGATGGGGAATACTGCATGGACGTGTATTTTTAGAACCTTGATCTCTCCATTAGCCTCTTCCCTCGGGGATCGTTGGACTTCACATGTTTGTCCATCATCCCTTCTTTCTTCTTTCGAGTCGCCTCCTCGACCTTCGAATGTTGCTCTATTACTTCTGGAGGCTGCTGGATCAGCTTAGGGGTCTTCTCCATTAACTTCTTATACATCACCAAGTCCTCCATTCCTATTAAATACCTATGGATCACCTCATTCTCCATTCCTTCAACTACCCCTAGACTCTCATCGACATATCTGTGATAAAATGCCGCAATAGACTCCCCTTGTCTCTGCTTCGTCTGATACAACTCTTTTAGTGTCTTTGTGAAATTCTTCTTCTAGAAATACTAACTCAAAAGTGTCCCACTAAAATCTCGATAAGACTGCAATGAGACCCTGGGAAGCTTGTTAAACCACTCTTAAGCCTTCCTCCAAAGCTGCCTACAAGCTCATCGAAGTCCCAAGAATTCGTGAAACTAACAAAAGTCTAGATAAATTCACGTAGATTTGTATCCCCCGCATAAGTTCAAAACCCCTCTGGTGGATTTGTATCGACCGGCCAACGAACCGCTATTATCACCGGGGAAAAAAGGGACCGTGCAATCTGTCTTGTTGGCCCTATCAACCTATCCAACTCCCTTCCTAGGGCATCTCCAGTTTCTCCGGATGGAAGGTCTCTGCTCGGGTTCTGCCTTCAATGAAAGCCCTCGTAAGGAAAAGTATACACGGGTTGCGAGATCATGTGCCCCGAGTAAGAACCAACTCTCATACTTCCTGAATACAAGTGGGGTATAGATCCCTGTCCATATAAATCATAAACCCCATAACCAGATGTTGCAGGATTCGGCTGACCTTGAATCCCCAACGATGACACCGTTCATTGACTCTGCTTAATTCCATGAGAAGGGAACGCATGCATTGAAGAAGACATCAGATAACTCATTTGCATATTTTAGGGGAACGAAGGTTACGGCCTTGGCTGTGCAACCTCTCTTACATATCCCAAATACGGAACTCCTAAAATGTGGCTAGTAAGGGGTAAAACTCTGACTTGCGTCTCCAAAGCCATCAAGGGCATCACAGTCACCGATGATCAATGAACCACCGATGGGAGAACGACCTGTTATCTTGTTGCCATCAACATCTGCGTGATCTGATCAAAGCTTTGTTGCAATCCCACACTAGCTCCATCTCCCAAGCTCCGATTCTCTCGAATTCTCCGTTCATGAGTCTCGATATGTGGGTCACCAGAACACTCGGAGAGATGGTCATCCACACCTCGCGATCCAAACAATGGCACCGCGGTGCCGATTCCCAACCCAGGTTCTATAGTGACCTCTATATTTCCAGCTAGCGATCCTTCAACAAAAGGAATCACCAAGCTGGGACCCGTTGATGCTTCAACTAAATTCATCCCTGCACTTCATTCTGCTGGAATAGCAGTCATCCTCTTTCTCTGCCAGTAACAAGATCTAACTTCGTCACCTGCGCCTATCCCCTTGATCCTCAACCTCTCGCTTCTTCGAGTAGAAGTTGTAAAAGCGGACATACACCAAGGGATCTAGATCTGACTTAATTGGCCCCACTGGATGTGCCAATTGATGTGTCATCGAACCGATCCAAGCCCACGCTCGATCCCTCAATCCAGATCTGCAACCTGCGAAGGAAAACAAGCCCCGGAGTGTTCCGGGGGGAAACTTTCCAAGCCAAAGTCATTCTAGCCCTACAAGCCAAGCAATGAATAGAAAAAGTAGTGAGTAGAGAGAATGCCTAAAATAGATGACATACCTTTGTATTTATACTAATCCAAAATCTAATAATGATTCTCCATGACCTAATCCATTCCCATATTTAGTAAGGAGGCCCAACGATGACTCATCATCATGTGAGCCCCACTAGCAGGGCCGGTTATGAGGGTGTGCAACTCTTTTGAACAGGGCTCTAAAATTTGTGGGCCCCAATATTTTTCGTAGAAATATTGTAAGGAAGCAAGAGGGAAGTACATTTGGGATTTGTCCTACATCGATAGTTTTAGAAACTATTAGTTAGAAATTACTTATAAATATAGTATCACTCCATTTTTTTCATTCAATGGTCAACACGATCAAATTGGGGCCATTTAAGAATATGGCATCCAAAAAATGGGCCTTCAAAGGACCATTTTTAAGTTTAAAAATTTATCTACTTATGGATTTTTGGTTTGGGCAACAACAAACAATGTCCAAACGTTCAAATTATTCGGTTACTCGGTTTGAATTCAATTTCAAACCGAAACTGAATTTATTCAAACCGAAACTGAATTTTAAATTTGGTTATGATAATTCGGATTATTTGTATTATTCGGGTCAGTTTTGGTTTTGGATCTTTTAGGGGGAAATCAAATAAACTGAATTGAATAAACTGAAAACCAATTAACCTAAATTTTGATTAGTTTATATTAATATATTTAGGAGTCTCATTATTTATTTTGCACAGATCCTCCAAATTATCCGAGACGGTCCTGCCCACTAGACTATCTTGGGTCTTGGGTCTGGGGTTTTCTCTGAAGGGCCGGGCTTGATAGCCATAAGAAGTTAACCTAATATATCACCGACACTCATCTAAATTAGGAGTTACTTGCTTATCCGTGACTATCTCTGTACATGCATCTTTTGCATGGTTTTTGGGATACCAATGAAAAAATAACCCCCACCTCATTAGGTCTTTAAAAAAATTGTAAGGGGTAGTTAGTATCCTGAAAAGAAAATGGAAAACTAACACTTCCATGCTTTTGTAGCTCATTAAAATTTAAAAAATAACAGGTTTGGCTCAGAAGAAGGATGGCAATAAGATTAAATTAATGTTTTGATTTCGAGACGTACTTGTGACCAGTTGATGTAATCTTATTTGCACCAAAAGGTTTTGATGTTAATTGTTATCATGTTTGCAGTTTTCTAGTTTACAGGAACAATGGCAGAACTTGCTTGAGAGGAAATTCATATCATATCGAACTTGCAGAAAATTCATATTATTATCAAAGAACTTGCAAAATATTAGTATGTGCAGTGGTGGTTTCTTAATTTTAAAAAATCGCTCTAAGGATAGAAAACATCCACAGTGGTAGTTTCTAGACCGATTTTTAGTTAAAAAACCTGTCCCTAATTTCCACACAAGGAACCGGTCAAGAAATCGGTGCATTAATGGAAGCCATGTGCGGTGGGGGTTGGGGCTGCTGGGCACGCCTCTTTTTTTGGCCGAGCATGAGACACGTGTCGCCCATGCAGCAGCCCACGTGTCCCACTTGCAGAGTTCTTTTTTTGCCGTGGCAGCATTTGGCTGGACCACGTGGCCCAACGTCTCCACAACTTTTTTAAAAAAAATTAAAAAATCTGTAAAAAAAATGAAAATTCACAACAATACTTTTAAAAATCCATAATTAAACAAATTTGGAAATCCGTAATTAAATTTTAAAATCTGGAATTTTTTGTAATCTGGAAAATAATCCGTAATTTTTTAATCCCTAAACAAAATTACAAAATTCGTAATTTTTTAAAAACAATCTAGGAAAAATTATTCACTAAATATTAAATAATTTATGAAAGAAAAAGAAATTAAATTTTAAAAATAAAAATGTATTATTAAATTTCACATTCAACTTATTTTGAGTAGACAAATTTAATTTAATTAAATCTTAATGGTAAAATTAATGAATATGATAGATAAAATCAAGTGAGATCTATGAATAGTAGAAAGTGGTTTTTTACCATTGTGGAGAAGAAAATAAACAGTTTCTTAAGCAGTTTCTTATAGTGAGGTGGAAAAGAGAAAATGAGAAAAATAATATATTTAATTGGTAAGAAATCGGTAGCGGTTTCTACCATTGTACATGATCTCAACCTAATTTGATTGATGTAGATACTCTGGTACGCAACTAACCGCGACATCGACTAAGCATAAGGTCGAATTTCTCTTGGCATGGTGTTTGCAATAATCGAACTCTTTTTTTCCACAAGTTGAACTTGAAACAGTTCAGCTACAACTAGAACCCTAACTAGCAAGAATATGACAATTGAAGTTTGAATGAGTATCTGTATTATCCATCTATTTTCCTTGTTTCTTTCAGCAGCTTTCCCATGCTGCCATGCATATACATTAGGTAATGTCAACACATTACAATAGTTCATGGCGTTGAGATATTTAATTTCGTAAAACTGTATAGGGATCTTGTAAAACTGACTTATATTAATCCATTATACCAACATGTATTTATACAAGAGGTTGCTTAGAGAAAGCAAGACCTTGTACAAATTTTGTTTTGCCAATAATACTATTATATTCCGAAGCGTAGCAAAGCGAGTAGTACCAACAACTTTCGTAAAAATGTCCACAATCTGATCAAGAAAATGAACACAACGAATCACCAAAGAACCATCATCAACCTATTCACAAACAAAATGATAATCAATTTTGATAAGCTTAGATCGCTGATGAAATACAGGATTAGCCGACATATACGTACGTTGCATTGAGATTGTCACACAGCAGAATGATGACTGTAAGAAAGGAGCCTAACAACTGCTTAAGTCAAATGAGCTCAATGGCTGCAAACGCAATGTCACAGTATTCAGCCTCTGAACTGGATTTAGCAACAACATACTATTTATGAGAAGACCAACTAATAAGATTACCACCATAATAAATAGAAAAATCATGCTTAGAGCGACGATCATCTCCATCTGAGACCCAGCATTAGAATAAGCAACAACACGATTATCTGTACAAGGCCAAAGATGAAGACCGAAAGACAAAAAAAACCTTCAGATACCTCAAAATGCGCTTCACAGTAGACCACTAAGATTCTGCATGACTATGCATAAATTGACAAACCAGATTAACAACATAAGAAATCTCTGGCTGAGTAATCGTAACATACTGTAAAACACCAACAATACTACAGTAAAAATGAGGATCACGTAGAGGGTCACCAGACTGCACAATCCGCGAAGCAGACTTGGTCGGGGACATAATGGGCTTTGCGTTGGCCATATTGCTCCGGTCAAGTAGATCAAGAATATACTTCTCCTGAGAGAGAACAACACCATCTTTTGATAGATTAAACTCAATCCCAAAAAAATAATGCAGTGGATCAAGATCACGAAGAGCAAAATTATCATTGGATTTCTCAAGACACTCAGAACTGGCAGCCGATGATGAACCAGTAATAATTAGATCATCCACATAAATAAGGAGACAAAGAATAATCTTTCTAGATAGACAAATGAAAAGTGTAGTGTCAGCCTTACAAGGAACGAACCCATGATTCCAAAGAAACAGTTGAAACTTCATAAACCAAGCATGAGGTGCTTCTTTAAGTCCATAGAGAGCCTTCTTCAAGAGACAAACATGTGAGGGTCAAGATTTGTCCAAAAACCCCAGGAGGCTGAGACATAAACACTTGCTCAGAAAGATCACCATCCGGGAAAGCATTATTAATATCCACCTGACGAATCGACCAATTGAGAGTGAGCGCAATGGTGAGAACAAGACAAATAGTAGACCACGGGGCTGAAAGTATTAACATAATCAACACCCTCCTCCTGTGTGAAACCCTTGGCAACAAGACCCAATTTATACCTTTCAATGAAACCATCGGCTTGGTTCTTAATCCTACACACCCACTTAAAGCCAATAGTGTTAGCATTACTAGAAGGCAGGACAAGTGTCCACGTCCCATTACTCATAAGGGCATCATACTCGAGTATTATCGCATTTTTCCATTCAAGTATTTTAGAAGCTGGAGAAATGTTTTAGGTTTAGAATAAAGAGAATCAGGAGGAGATAAGGATGTTTGATGGATAAAATAATATTAATTTTTTTAAATTATTAGATTTAGCTCGAGTAATCATGGAGTGTTAACTGTCTTCTGCAGCACCAAAGTATGTAGGAACAGAAGGAGTGAGAATAGGGAAAAGTGAGCTAGGCTCACGGCTGGGAGCAGTGGAGCTCACCGCTGGAGAAGAAGAAGTGACTAAGCTCACTGTGGGTGGAGAAGAACAAGCGGATGAGCTCTCCGCGTCAGGAGAAGAAAAGGTCGCTCGCCGCTAAGACTGATCGGTGGAGCTCTGGGACGGTGGACTACTCAGCGGGGAGAGTTGATACGGAATGTGGGATGTAGTTGGAGAGGACTAACGGGTAGGGGAATGGGAGGTGGGCGATGAACTGAGCTCAGGTTGGGTGGCCACAGGGGTGAGTGGCCAGGAAGGAGACCACGGCCGAAGAGAGGCGAGAGATGGACAACTTGAAGCAAGTTGGAGAAGAGACAAAGGTGCAGTTGGTGATATAGAGAAGTATTATAAGATGTAAGGGTGAGATGATAAGGATATGGAAAAGTGGATTCATAAAAAATGACATGACATGCAATATAGATGCGGTCAGTAAGAACATGAAGACAGAGATAACCTTTATGATGGGAACTATAACCGACAAAAATACAAGGAGAAGACCGATACTCAAGTTTATTAGATCGAAAGGGAAGCGGGAAGGGATAGTACAGACAACCAAAAAAATTTAGAGACCTGTATGGAGACTTATGACCAAGACTAGGGGATAATGTACGATTATGAAGGTAGATAGAGATGTGAATGTCATAATACTCCCAGGAGAGGGTAGGCAACCGAGCTCACAGTTTTCTCCAAATTCAACACTAATCCAACACCCTGCGAAAATCCATCCAATGATCCATAATATAATAAATTTCGTCTCTTGAAAGATGGTTTTTCCATAAGTTATGAAGAAAGCAAGGTTTAAACTGCAAATTAGAATAAATCAAGATTGAATTTTTGGATTGAATTAATCGAGTCATAAACTTATAACCACTGCACGTTGCATAATAAAATTTTAATATTGCAACTAAAACCTTTTACCTTTATATAATTCTAATTCATCCTCATCTTTCCATATGTCTATGAAAATGTGGTCTTTCCTGAGACTTTGTCACTATAATATAGGTTGAAAACCCATTTACTCAAACAGGTACGAATCCATAATCATAATAGATGTGCACTTTTTAAATATATTAAAACACTAATGAGATAACTTTAATTTTACCATTTACCAAGCTCTAGAGAGAAGAGAGATAATTCCGTTGGATGTGGAGACTTATGACCAAGATTGGGGGATAATGTACGATTATGAAGGTAGACAGAAATGTGAAAAGCATGCTCCTAGAAAAGGGTAGGCAGCCGAGCTCTAAAGAGAATAGAGAATCATTTTTCTATGATGGTTCTGTGACGACGCTCATCAGCACCATTTTGGGATTGAGTGTGAGGACCAGAAACACGATGAGCAATACCTTAAGACTAAAGGTAAGACGAGACAGTGCGAAACTCACCCCCTCCCCCGGGTTAGACTTAAATTAGTTAATTTTAGAGTTAAATTTTGTTTCAACCATTTTCTGGAAAAAAACTAAAAATACTGAAGAACTTGTGATTTTGCGATAGAAAATATATCCAGACAAATTTGGTGCAATCATCAACAAAAATAAGAAAATAACTATTTCTATTAAATGAAGAAATAGAGGTAGGATCCAAACATTAGAATATACCAAATCAAAAGGAACCAGACTAGGTTCGTGAACATGAGAGATAGATAAACGATGAATTTTTCCATGTTGGCAAGACTCACAAACACTGTTTAAATTATCCTTGGAACTGGTAATTGAAAACAAGAAATAAGACGCCTAAGGGAGGACTCGTGAGGATGACCGAGATGCTTATGCCAGCTCTGAAGACCAGTCTTAGCATTAAGAAAAACACAGGAAAGTAAAGAAGATGACTTAGGTGGATTGAGACGATAGAGGCCATTTTGAACGATTCATGTTAGGAGCGTTCGACCTTGTCGATCCCATAGTTCGGAATGACGGATGGCGGATCGTGGCGGTGAAGCTCAAAAAGTCGCGGCGGTGAGGCGGAAGCCTTGGCTAGTTTCACATATATTATTTTAACAATAAATACATTTCTTGAAATGTAAAAATATCATCTCATATAAAACTAGAATTCAAAATATATAGTTTTTAAATATCATTTAAGTTTCAACTTCCAACCGTAAACATGAAATTAGAATTGAAAACACCACAATTAAACGGAAAACACAATATCCAACATGAAACTAGAATTTCAAAGACAAAGATGCACCACAATTCGACGACAAATATAATACGAAAAACTAGTTGGATTATAATTTAAAAATAAAACACGCATGAGAGTGAATTACCAAAGCATTGAAGTCATAACGAGTACGTGCACCCCATTTTTCCAAATCATAAGCAGTGTAATGCTTACAACACGTAGACAACATTAACCTGCCACTCATTTCATCATCATCATCACCAGAAACAACCGCTCTCCGATTCCAACCCTGAAAGCCTTTGACGTACTCAAGCACATAAGCAGACGCCAGCATAGGGTCCTCCCCCGAGGTCTCCCGCCCTCTGCCCCATCTGGGATCCCTGAAAATGTTGATATGCGGCACCAAGAAAGTCAACCCAGCTTGCTTCACATTATACAACGCCCTCGCCTCCACCGCGATCGCCGCAGCCACTTCCCGCCACAAGCTCCGGTTAAACGCCGATGCCGAAACAATCACCTGCGGGAAAGTGGTGGCGGACTTAACCGTGCCGTTGAGCCTGCCGCCGCGCCCGTTGGTGGAAATTCTGTGGAGTGACTCCGACCACCATTGGTACGCCGGAATCGAGAAAGCACCGAGGAGGCGCAAGGCGAACGCCACACCGAAAGGTGGCTGTGGCGGAGCCATGGCGGCCGCCACAGCTAGTCTTCCTCCTCAAGAGGCCTTGAGGCGCCCGGCCACAGCCTCGCCCTGCTTCACATCCATGGTGGCGCCACAGGTGACTTTTCCAAACTAATGGATTAGAGTAATCAACAACTCTACCTGACCACACCTCAATAGGTCTCTTACACTGTATGCCCGTATGAGGTCAACAGTTGATCAAGTAGCACGCTGTACACACTGCCTCTTCCTAGAATCTTCTATCCAACCCAACATTTGAGAGCATGCACCTCGCTCTCGCCAGAAATGTCTGATTCATCCGCTCATGTACACTATTCTGCTGTGGCGTATTCATGACTGTATGATGTCGGACAATCCCTTCATCCCTACACAACTGATCAAACTCAGACGAGCAGAATTCCAGACCATTATCAGTTCACAGCCTCTTGATCTTCTTCCCTATTTGGTTCTCCACCAGAGCTTTCCACTTCTTGAACTTCATGAAGGCTTCACTTTTATTTTTCATCATGATAACCCAAGTCATTCTGGAGTAGTCATCAATCAGAGACACAAAGTACCTGTGGCCTCCCAACGACT
>JAULKK010281916.1:0-14220 GCA_032355705.1 Rubia peregrina
TAACCGAGCTGATCCCGAGCTTGTTCACGAACGTGCGTGTTCGTTCTCACCCCTAGGTATAGGGGTCCCAAGAGTCTCCAAACTTATGTCTGCCGATGACTGTGTTCTCTTCTTTGAAGTCACAGAGTGCGGAATAAGGAAATTGGCCTCTACGCTAAACCTGTTCGCAGCATACTCAGGCCAGCGACTTAACTTTGAGAAATCCTCATTCTTTATAAGCCCGAACACCAATGCCTACACCACGAACTTGATCAAATTAAGATTTAACATCAAGCCAGATCTTCTACAAGGGAAGTATTTAGGCCACGATATCAACTTTAAAGGGTCCAAGGTCAGACTGTTCAAAGGCTTGCAAATGAAGGTAGCAGCAAAAACAACCGTTTGGAGGAAGAGTGATTTGTCAATAGTGGGAAGGATTACGCTGTGCAAACATGTCCTATGCACGTTTTCACAATATACCATTAGGACATTTAGAATACCAAAAAAAAGTGGCAAAATAAGTTGATAAACAGATAGATATGTTCATCTAGGCAGGAGACACGGAAGGAAGATGGATTCACTGGAAGTCCTGGTCGACACTATGAACTTCAAAATGGATAGGAGAACTTGGGATGCGATCAACGACAGAAATCAATCAAGCAATGCTAGGGAAGCAAGCATGACCACTCTTGGAAAACAAAAATTCTTTATTTGCAAAATTCGTCCTCGCAAAATACTACAGGAATAAAGACCTATTGAAGACAAAACCGAAGCAATGTTGCTCATGGGGTTGGAAGGGTATATCATGGGGATTGGAGTTAATCAAACCACACTTAAAGTGGAAAATTATGACAGGGGAGACTGTGGATGTCCAACACAACTGGAAACCAAACCAGTCGAACCCAATTCATTTCAACACTGATAATCTTCCATCCCAAGGTTTCAAAGTATCAGATCTCATTGATGCGCAAAAGAGGTGGAGGATGCCGCTACTCAGGGTGCTATATCCAGACCACACGATCAAGGAAATTTTCAAAATTGACATCCATGTGCACAAATTTGAGGACACTGATTACCTAGCTTAGGAGAAGGAAGTGCTAGGGAATTACACGGTCAAGTCAGGATATCATACCGCGTGGGAAGCAAGGTTAAGCTCAAAATTGTCGGCATAAGCACTAAACTACAATATCAATCCCAACATATCAGATATATGGAAGTGTCTCTGGTATAGCAATATCCCCGAACAAATAAAATTCCTTAGATGGACAATGATCCAAGGTGCATGCCCAACAAATCAAAATCTAAGGAAAAGAGGTATAAACCTGTCAACTATGTGCCAAATGTGCTTCAAAGTGGAGGAGACAGTTGAGCATATGATCTTCGATTGTGACATCGCAAAGAGGGCTGGGTGGGAGAGAAGGTTAGGGATGGATTTCAACTTGTGGTGTCCAACTTCACTAAAAGTTTGGTTACAACAGTGGTTCAAATCACACCGGTAAAGGAAGACATATAGCAAGCATGTTTCATTATATGTGCAATATGGTGTGCTAGGAATAAAGCAACATTTGACCAGATACCACCATCACTCGACCGCATCAGGGCAGAGATAACATTGTTAACTTGGAGGGATAAAGAAAGGGAAATCAATAGGGGACCCTCCAACCAAGATTTAGACACTGTCCCTCAAACAACATATCAATAAACGAACATTGGGGATGATCTAGTCAAAGTATAAAAGATGATAACGGATATCACACTTTTATGGCTAAAGAAAGACAGAAGCACGAACCTCCTATTCCGGGATCAAATGACTATACTCACTGACGTGGCTTTCTGCACCATCCCAGGTGGGGGAGTGGCGGCGTGGTGTGCAAAACCAAAGGAAACGAAGGAGGGATGGGAAGGAACAATGCCAATAAACGCACTTTTAATTGTTCAAGCGAAATTATCAACCATATTACAAGCTATGAAGCAAGGAACTGTCAAAGGGAAAATGAGACTCTTGGTTAAAACAGACCAAGAAAATGCAATGCGCTACATCACAAATTACCCAGAGATCCCGCTAGATGTAAGGCAACTAGTTAGGAAAATACTAATCTTGGGCATGGTATTTTACAGCTTATCTATTGTTAAAGTAGATAGACTAGAAGTTGAGGTAGCGCATAATTTGGCACGTTCAACCACAATATGTAACCTGGTACCAATCCATGAATGAAAGTTAATCACTTCTTCAAAAAAAAATCATGCCTAAATATACTATGTTTGATAATATATATACTATGTCTTGCTTTGATCTACTAGATAATCTAATAAGGGAATACAAATTGATGGGGTAGCTCAAATTATAAAAGGAAAATCCATCGATCAAAGTGGATACATCTTTGCACACCAAAAGGAATGCACAGATTGAGATTTAAAGGCGTGAAGCATTTTAATGTGGCCCAATTGTGGAAACAAACATTGAGATTATTGATGAATCCTAGGTCAACAATAGCAATGATATTAAAGGAAAAGAAGGGGTCAACAATCTTAGAGGCCAATATAGGTCACATATCATCATACACATGGAGATGTATAATGGCAGGAAGAAATCTATTGATCAAAGGTATAATGAAAATAGTCGGGAATGGTGAAAACAAAAGGGTGAAAAGAGATGAATGGCAATCAATATTAGGACATGCAAAACCAATTTCATTGCTAGACAATTATCCCGAGAACGTCAATGTTAGAAAAGTAATTACGAATAATGGGAAATAATGGAATTCAGAACTCATAAACAATACTTTTAGTCCAGAGGGAGCTCAACTCATTCTTGCTATACCAAGACCACATGCAAATCAAGAAGATTTTTAGACATGGATAGAAATTGTAGATGGTAAATACTCTGTCAAATCAGGATAAAAAATATTCATTAACTCAATGTATTTCAACAATGCAGGTTATGGTGCAAGTAGCAGCTAAGGAACCTCTCCTTGCTGGAAAGGGATATGGAAACTACCCATTCCTAACAAAATTTCCCATTTTATATGGAAATTATGCAAAGATCAACTTCCATCAGCAAATAATCTAAGCTAGAGAGAAAGACAAGTAGAAAGTCATTATTTGTCATGCACAGACGACGACAAGTCCTTAGAACAAATTTTCTTCCACTATCCTGTAGCCACCAAATGTTTATTTGTAGAAAATGTTCATGCCAGATCTAATGATTCCAACAAAAAAATTCACCCTCCGTGTCACAGATATGCTCATTATTCTGGAGAGTGATTGAAGGCGATTATAGCTTTGCTAATGAATCAGTTACAGTTCCATCAAAATAAACTCTTACACGATGAATCTCATGAGTTTCTACCATCTCATTGTGTTCAATTCTCCTTACACCAATTACAGGAACTCAAACGTGGAGGGTAAAAAAGGTTAACACAATAAATGAAATAGTGAATGCTGCTACACCTACCACTAATGTAATACAAACTGCTGAAACGACTCTCTTCTTGGATCACTACAAGAAATATGCCTTTTGTGACATAAAAATTGTGTCATTTATCCTTCATTTAGTGTCGCAAAAGGTATTTGCGACACATTATGCTTCATTTTATTTTCTATCACCAAAGTAATTGAGGTATTCTTTGTCACACTTTTTTTTACTGTTACGCAAAAAAGACAGAATTTATGTCACTTTGTTATTTGTCGCACTGGATTTGCGACTTATTATGCATCATGTATTTTTTATGCATGCATATTTGTTAAACTTTGTGCAACATTAGTTAAATGATGCAAACTAATTTGCGACACTGCATGTGACACTACTATCAATCTGACATAATTGTTTGCAACTTATTTGACATCATATTTACATTTTTGCATTTTTTGACACATAAATTATGTCAAAATTATTTTATATTATGTCGCATACTGCGGGACTTTTGCCAAAATGAATCGCAAAATAAATGACACTATTTGTGTTATTAGGTTAGTTAGCGCATTAATTTGGCAACTTCTTATGCGTCATGTATTTTTAATGACGCGTGAATGTTTGCGACATTTTATGCTACATTAGTGTAAATGACACGAACTAACATGTGACATTACTATTTGCATGACATAATTACAATAATTTGACTATTGAAGATTGTAGAAGTTGAGTTATTTCCCGGGTGCAAAAGCTTTACTTTCTTATCTTTTATTATGAGATTGTTGCATGTAAAATCGCTTTGTAGGCCGAGAAACAATTCCTTTACGATGATTTTGGAAATATTAAAAGAGGCTTTTCAGCACATTGGTATGTTTTCAAACTCTTATAGAGAATCTTGGAACATAATTAAGGACTTGAGACTTGAATATAGAAAGATGCGTGCTTGTCTTAATGGATGCATGCTTTATTGGAAATGGACTGAGAAGGATAATGATTGTAAACATTGCAAGACATCTGGATATAAGATATTTGAGGATGAAGATAATAGTTCATCTATAAGGAGAGCAAAATTCCAGCCAAAGTTGTTCGTTATTTTCCTTTAAAACCTAGGCTACCGAGGTTAATTATGTCTTCCAAAATAGCACCTTTGATGAGATGTCATAAAGAGGAACCTATTAATGATGGCAACCTTAGGCATCTGGCTGACTCTAAAGTTTGGAGATTATTTAATGAAAAGTTTCCTGACTTTGGAAGTGATTGTTGTAATGTTCGACTTGGGTTGGAATGCTGATGGATTTAATCCATTTAAATAAATGAGTATTTCTCATAGCACATGGTCATTGTTCTCATTCCCTATAATTACCTCTGAGGAAATGTATGAAACAAACATCAGTTATTTTATCCACGCTCATTAACGATCCTCGAGGTCCAGTGAATGATATTGATATTTATTTGCAGCCCCCTTATTGATGAACTTAATGAATTTTGGGATCTAGGAGTTCCCACGTATGATGCGGTAACCAAATATATGTTAACTCTGTGTGCTTCACTACTATGGGCTATAAACGACTTTTCAACTTATGACATGCTTTTGGGTTGGAGTACAAAAGGTGCATATGCATGTCCATGTTTTAACAAAAATGGAAAGGACCATTGGCTAACTAATTGAAAAGGGAATTTTTGTATGTGGAGTCGCTGATATCTTTCAGATGAACATAAGTATCGTACATATAGGTTTCGGTTTGATGGGTCAATTGAGAAATATTTGAAGCCTGAAAGATTATCTGGGTCAGAGATATTAGAGCAACTGGATGATATGGTCAAGAAGTTTGGGAAGCATGTTGCTCCAAAGGGTGGGAGAAAAAGAGAGAGTAAAGGATTGTAGTAATACTCCCAATGAAAGTAGATACAACTGGAAGAAGGTCATCATATTTTTTAAATTTCCATATTGGAAGGAAAATCTTGTTCCCCATAACTATGACATCATGCATATAGATAAAAATGTCATGGAAAATATATTATAGACTTTGCTTGGCATTGCTGGTAAAACAAAAGATAATATTGAGTCTAGACGGGATCTTCAAGAGTTAGGCATTAGAAAAGCACTTCATCCTCAGACGAATATGGTCTCAGACGAATATGGTCCTCTTCAACCTGCGACTACGGCATTGAGTGTGCTGGAGAAAGATATTTTTCTAAAGGTGTTGAAGAGTGTAAAGGTTCCATATGAGTACTCATAGAATATATCAAATGTGTTAGTTTACAAATGTGTAAAATATATGGTCTTAAAAGTCAAGACTGCCACATTTTAATGCAACAGTTGCTACCAAATGCATTAAGAAGATCGGTTCCTAAACATGTCTGCAAAGCCATAATTGGCTTATGTGACGTGTTCAAGCAATTGTATTCTAAAGTTCACACAGTATATGATTTTGAAGCTTTAGAAGGTCGGGCCGCCTTAGTTCTTTGTAAGTTAGGAATTCAATTTCCTCCTTCATTTTTTGATGTTATGGAGCATTTACCAATTCACTGGCTAGGAGAGGCCAAACTTGCTAGACTAGTTCATACCCGCTCAATGTATCAGAATGAAAGGTAAAGAAATATCAGGGTGTAGAATCAACGATATTTAATGAGAAATTAACCTTTATATGTGATTTTCTAAAGAATTAATTGCAATCTCATATAATTGTCTTTTAAGTATTTGTGCACATTGAAAACTAGACTAAATTGTTTATTTGGTCCTTAACATACATTAAAATAACATCTTTTGGTCCCCATTCCCAAAACTAGCTACATTTGGCACCCAACAAACCCAAAATGATTTGTTTGGTCCCCAATCCCGTTTTGAGTAGTTTTTCGTCAATACGGGCGCACGTGACATGCACGTGACAGAATTTTCTAGTATGCCCAGGGGTAAAATTATAATTTTACCCTTAAACCCAAAAAAAGAGTTCATATTTCCGCCGATTCGCCGCCTAGTATCTATGCTGATATGCCGCCCAGACAACTGTCACCGCCCAGTATCTCCGCCGATCCACCTATTAGCTCCATCTCCAATCGATCTCCAGGTCCGCCGAGTCAACTCGCCGTCATCGTCGCCATCACCGTTTTATTTTTATTTTTTTGTTTCATCACTGAACAAAATGACGTCATTTTTCCATTAATGGAATGGCATCATTTTATTAGCATAAAGGTAAAAACAGGGATCCAACAATGACGTCGTTTCATTAATAGAAAAATGACGTCGTTTTGTTTAGTGAGAAAAAAACAAAAAACAAAATTAAAGTTTGTCATCTTCTTCGGCCAACATCGCCGGAGGAACTTTGCATTTCAAGGGGGGAGCGCTGCCCCCTATCTATCACCCCTTCTCCATCATCGACACCTTCAGCTGCAGCGGTGTCGCGATGCGTCCCTGGGAGAAATACAGGTCACCCAAATCCCACCACCGGAGCATCGTCTGAGAGGATACGACGAGAGGGTACAATGAGAGGGTACGACGGCGATCCACTGCTGGATCGGCAGAAGAAGGTGGCGGGGGTGCTGGCGGAGCACGACGTCTAGTGGTGACGGTGTTTTTTTACCATGCGGTGAAAAATTATGATTTTACGCCTGGGCATACTGGAAAATTATGTCACGTGCGCCTGTATTGATGGGAAAATGCTCAGAAATGGGATTGAAGACCAAACAAATCATTACGTGGTTTTGGGAATGGAGACCGAAAGATGGTATTTTAATATATGTTGGGGACCAAATAAATAACTTAGTCTAAAAAACATGTCCAAACTCGAAGTCACTTAGAAGGATCCATAGGCGAGGGGTATCTGGCTGAAGAGTGCATGACATTTTGTACTATGTATTTAAGTGATGTTGAGTCGAGATTAAATAGAACTAGTAGAAACATTGAAGCTGGTGAGGATTTTTCTACAGAAGGTGGTCGTCCTCTCGGAAAAGAAGAAAATATTTTGTTAGACAACATTGAATGGGTTCAAGCACATAGATACATGATTAATAATTTGTCAGTTGTCGACCTCTTTAAAAGGTTTGCATACAGATCAAATTACTTCTCTCTTTTTTAATACAAATTTCATGTTTTAATTCATAACATGTGTATTTGAAGGAAATATTTGAAGGAAATAAAGCGTAGGAGTCATCACTTGTCAACTTTTGATATACAAAAAATCATAATGAGACTTTTCATGAGTGGTTCAAAAGTCACGTAAGTTCATAAATTTCTCCTAAAATTATGTGGTTAATATTACTTTGTTACAAGTAAATATATAAAGTACCCCATATGTTATAATTTATAGTTAGGTCAAATGGTGAATGCAAAACATGGTATTGCTGTAGACCCAACAATTTGCCAATTGGTTGTAGGACCAAGTATATGGGTTCTACGTTATACGTGATATGTTATAAATGGATTGAGGTTTCATACAAAAAACGAGAAATAAGGAGGAAAACTCAAAATAGTGGATTATTCTTAATTGTTACTACTAATAGTTTCTCAAGTACTAAGGATAAAAATCATATCTCCGGAGATGTAGAATTTTATGGTATTTGGCCAGATACTTTAGAAGTGAGATACACCAATGATTTGAAGTTTGTGTTATTCAAGTGTGGCTGGGTTGACTACAATATAGGATTAAGACATGATGAGTTCAATTTCACCTTAGTAAACTTTAGTCGCTTATTGCATCAACAAATGAGAATAATAGACGACCCATTTATTCTAGCATTTCAAGCACAACAAGCTTAGCTTATTCATGATCCAGTTGACACAAATTGGAACTTAGCTTTAAAGATGACTCCTCGAGGTATATTTAATGTGGACCCTGAAGTTAATGATTTTCAAGAGAATGAGGATGTACAAATTCCTAGTCAAGAAGAGGAAACAAACATTGGGGCTAATGTGATTCGTGGGTAAGAGGAGATGGTCAAGGATTCACCATAGAACATCCTTAGTGAAACTCATATTCATTATTGAAATTTTGATGATGCAAATTTGGAGGATGAGGATGATGAAATAAACTACTTTACTAGTGAGAGTTCACACGACTCTGCTAATAAAGATGATTTTTTTGACAAAATAACCCCATCTAGTAAGATCGAAAGTGATTAGGATACTCGGTATGTCCCTTATTTCATTTATTTATTATTTTAAATGTTTATTGAATGTATATTCATTCAGTGATATTTTAGTGTTTTTATGCATTGATGTTTTGTGCACCTTCCCCAAATTAGTGGAAAGGCTTCTTAGATGGCCTACTTGGTAAATGATTTATAACTTCTCTCCCTCTTCAAATTATGTTAATTTTGGGGCCTTGGTTATCAATTTTGTGCTTTTTAGCTATCCATCTGGCAGGTGATAATTGTTTTATACACTTTTACTTTGTAAGTGATGGCATAGGATATATACTGTTTAGATGCCAATGGATCCTTATTTGATGCTGCATAACTCTATACTGTTACTGCATTTTAACATTGTGAGATAGAAACTATCTTTTGGATCTGCTGCGGGTTCTAGCTGGCTTTTAAAATAGCCCTCTCCAGTTGTCCCCTATTTTTTAAAGTTAAGCTTGCATTATCTGAACATGTTGAACTTTCACCCTTGTAGTACAAATCCCTGTGGTTTACTTGAGCAATGAAGAAATAATATTACTTGTTTATAAGGATAATGGTGTATGGAAGTTCGAAAAGGAGCCTATCAATAAAGAAAAGAGAAAGCTAAAAATGTGTACACAGTTCTCCTCAAATATCCTGGAAGATGCTACAATAGAAGAAGAGTCAATAATGGATACACAGTTAACAATGGTTTTGGGTTCGTCTAGTTTACTGGTGTCCTGTAACAATCCGGGTTGATCGCATGTTGTAACATAATTCTTGATTGTTGTATGAGTGTTTACATAATTCTATGAGTTACTATAATAATATGAATATAGTTGGTTACTATTTCTTGTTATTACTGTTGTAACATAGTTCTCGATTACTGTATGAGTGCAACATAATGCTATAAGTGCTGAATATTGAAACTTATTATGTACATAGAGTCTTCTATTCTTGGTTGAACTTTGTTGTTTACTGTCGGATGGCTACTGTCGTATTACTTTTCTATTGGTGCTTGTTGTCCTTTGTTGTTGTAGTATGCTAAGTTTGTTATGTACTGAAGATTGAAGCTTACTGATTCTTTGCCGATTTTGTATGCTTAGTTTTCTGCATAATCATTACATTATTACACATCCTGCTCCTGCTTCGATCTTATAGAAAAATATTTCGTTGCTTTCTTTGGTTATTGCTCTGATCTTAAGTCATTATGAGAACCCCCTTTTCTTCTTAATCGGTTACTGCAATATGGGTTGTGGTATTTGCAGATGTTAGACATATCTGCCAGCATGGAACAACGTAGGTTTAGTATTTGCATATGTTGGCAGCCTAGGCTCAGAGGTTTAGCACAACATGGCACAATGTCTAACCGAAGAACTGCTCGGGGACTACTGGAATAGGGAGTCCTCAAATGAACTCTTCAATCCAGCTCCTAATCTCCTCGATTTTTCATATCTACCATCAGAGATGCATACAAGAAGATCTTTGATGCGTCATATTTGTCATACACACTAACTGGATCTTCCTTGTTTTTAGCTATTTCTAATTAGATCTCCTCTATTCAAATCTCGTTTGTCTTTCATTGATATATTTTTTTGGATATCAGACCTACGTTTTAATAACGCAAAAGGTGGAGGTAAAACGAGAGGAAAAATATCTAAATATCAACACCCATGGTTAGACTAGGTTCATTCTTATCTCTCAAAATCTGTACAACTCTACATTTGTACTATTCTTTACTTTGTTCAAGGGCCCGGGATACCCTATATCAGACTTTGGATTCTTATGCACCAATATAAAACATTTATTGCCAAGTGTTAAAGCCTGATTAGTGGTTGATTATGCATCGAATTAGTGTTTGTTTATATGTTATAGATATGTAAATAAATGTATATAATTAGTGGATATAGTTTCCTCCTATAGTCTCAACAAGTGTACATAAGTATTAGGCTATCTTCTGAATAGTGACCATCACGTTCTCTTCATTCTAATCTTTATCTACACGGTATTAGATCTTTGAGATTCAAAGTTGAAATTCAGATTTTAACCTTATCCTTCATCCGATTATTTGCTTTCCCCCTCAAATTCGTTCTTGTTAGCCATTATTCCCATACCAATGGCCATTATTTGTAACTACTACCGAAAGCCAGGCCATACGAAGTTTAAGTGCAGAAATTTGCAGTATACAAAATAGCATAAACCCTACACTAATGTTGGAATCATTCATGATATATCAGAAAAGTTCTTATCTCTGGGATAAATATTCCAAATTCTTAAAGTACCAAGAGTCACTCAAATATTCTCCCTCTATAGCTACAGTTGATATCTCAAGTAAATTCTCCAAATGGGTCATTGATTCTGGAGCTAAAGATCATATGACAGATGATCTTGAACCTTTTTCTTCCTACCAATCATCTTATTCTAGTTCTTTAGTTACATTATCCGATGGATCATCATCTTATGTTCGTGCTCGTGGCATTGTTAGTCCAACCCCTCTTCTTTCCTTGTCATCGGGTTTACACTTACCAAATTTCTAATTTACTTTGCTCTTTGTAAGCCAAATAACTCAAAAACTCAAGTGTTGAGCTTTATTTTCCCCTAAGCACTGCTTGTTTCAGGATCGTATGATGAAGAAGATTATTGGTAAATGACATGGGGTGGGAGGGCACTACATTCTCGATACATCTCCATCAATCCATATTGCTTACTCAAGTGTCACATCTCCCTTTCAAGCTCACTTTAGGTTTGGTCATCTATCTCTTTCACTACTCCAGAAGCTTTGTCCTCAATGAAAGTCCTTGTCATCCTTAGATTGTGAATCATGTCAGTATGCCAAACACAATAATATTATATCAAGTTCTCGAGTCAATAAACATACAAGTTCACCTTTTGAATTGGTCTATTATAATGTTTGGGGTCCCTCCCCTGTTTCGTCTAAATCTGGATTTTGATATTTCGTTGATTTTGTGGATGGTCATTCTAGTCTAATGTGTCTGTATTTAATGAAAAGTCATTCTGATTTGTTTTCTCTGTTTTGTGCATTTTGTAATGAAGTTAAAACTTGGTTTAATGCTTCAATTCATACTTTGAGTAGTGATAATGCGAAAGAATACACTTCAGGTGCATTTAAAAAAAATCTATCTGAGAATGACATTCTTCATGAAACTTCTTGTGTTGATACTCCATCACAAAATGGTTTAGCGGAATGGAACATAGACATCTTCCTGAAGCTTACCACGCTCTTGTTTTTCAAATAATGTTCCTAAATTGTTTTGGGCCGACACAGTTTCTACAACATGTTTTCTCATTAATCGCATGTCATATTCTGTTCTTAATGGTGATATTCCCTATAAAGTTTTTTTCTAAGGAAATCTTTGTTTCTTGTAAATGCTAAAATATTTGGAAGTACGTGTTTTGTTAGGGATGTTCGTCCACATCTCATTAAATTAGATCCCAACTCGTTAAAATGTGTCTTTCTTGGCTATTCTTTCATTTAGAAAGGTTATCGATGCTATTGTCCTAACTTAAAAAATACTTTGTCTTTATTGATGTTATAGTCTTGGAAAACACTTCTTATTTTCTACCTTTGTCCACTCATCCTAGTCTAGGGAGAATGATGATATGTTAGACTATTCATTCACAACCTCCACACCTACCTCAGAACCAAATCATGTTCGCCCTCCTATTGTCCAAGTTTACTCAAGAAATCATCCTCCTGCATCATGTCTTTTACATGTCCCTTCACATGCTACTTCGTCATTTGATCCATCTCTAAGCAATGACCTACCAATTGCACTATGTAAAGGTGAACATCAATTCACCTATCCTATTTCTAGCTTTGTTTCTTATGATAAATTATCATTATCTTCTTGTTATTTTGTTGATTCCCTTAATTCTGTTTCTATTCCTAAAATTGTTCGTGAAGCCATATATTATCGGGAGGTCGTCGCCGTACCTCTCAAATATGTAATTTTAATCCCTTTTGCTTACTAAATACAACTAAGTAGATAGTATGGCAAGTCGGGGTCGTCCACAGAGAAGATAAATATTTCCAAGCGTCTAAGCATGCAATGGTGAATATAAGCCTAGATATATATATATACACATAGATATATAAAAGCAATAAAAGGGGGGTTTTGGGTTGGTTGGTTCCTAAGTTATGAAAGTAAAAACAACAAAACTAGCAAAGTCAAGTAACTATGCTAATCATGCAACAAACTAAGAAAAAGAGTAAAAACTACAAAGACAAAGCCTTGGGGGCAATGAATATCCGCTTCCTTACCTATTATCTATCATTGAATCCACTACCTATTCATTACTTTAACTACTTCTTGTGAAGATAAATCTTCTATTCTTCTTTGATAGTAGTTTACAAGAGTGAATTCGAAATCTTTAGCTAAACATCACTAATGACCCCTTTAGTCGATCAACGTCTAAAGGTATCCCATTAATGACACTAAGCACGAAGAATCAACAAGCTTGGTAACAACCTTGGTAGGATTGCACCAATTCAAGCATTTACACAAGATTAGACAAGAACGTTCAACGCTCATTAACTTCTCTCATTTGCTACACAAATAAACATGACAAAGAATTAGACATCACCACATTTACCTAGCATTTATCAAATCACCAACAACATTAGAAGCTCGAAATCATGGTTTTGGATTTCATATCAAAGATGGGAGAATTTGCTAATTTCTCCAAACCTTAACACATAATCATACAAGCAATTCATATACTCAAAATTTTAACACCATTAATGGATTCAACAATCAAATTCAACCACAGTAAATACACAATAGCAAAAGCATTAAATGGATAGATATGGATTCTCAAGACATAGATAAGGAAGGCTCAATCCAATGCTCCCAAGGAGTTAACTAAGCTAAATGACAACAACCCATAACTATCCTACAAAAACTAAGAAAAAAGAGAGAAGAAGAGAAAATGGAGATCTAGGTGTCCTGGAAAGTGATTTTCAGCCAAGAGAAGTTTGGGGATGAAGATAGGTTAGAGGGATATTTATAGTGCTCAAAAAGGTGAAGAATAATCAACATGGGGTTCCGGGCGCACTGGTGCGCGCTGGCTGCACGGGTGTTGGATGGCTCAGGCGCTGGCGAGCGGTTGCCTGGGCACCGGCATGGAAACCGCGCGGTCCTGGCGCAGATGCTGGGCACTGGTGCGGAGACTCGGGTGCTGGCGTGCCCGGTCCTGCGCGCGGGCGCGCGCTCTCAGGCGCTGCCCGCACATTTTTCACTCTGAGGGTGTGTTTTTCCTGGTCTTCAGGTGCGTGGGCGCGTGGTTTTTGAGCGCTGGCAGCACGTTCGGTTTTGCTTCACCCGGCCGGTCGGCCGGTCGGTCTTTGCTTCACTACGAGTGAACCGTTGATCCATTTTGAGAGTTCTTGTAGTCGATTTTATAGTGCTCGAGAAGATAAATCCAATGGTGCCATCCTGGGAGGCTGGTTCTTCTCGGATAATTATCAGAACTTGGTGCAAACTTCCGGATCACAATCCCTCCGCTTCTTTGTCTTCCTTCTCCGATCCTTTTATCTTTTACTATGTTTGACTCGTGGCCTTCAATCTTCTACCATCCTTGAAAATGGCCTTCAATACACTCCAAAGTTCTTACGTGCAATCTACAAATTAAGCTTACAAAAAGGGATCTAGATGCTACTAAGGATAAAAAAATCCATTAGACTCAAACTAGGTTACAAAATGAAAGAT
>JAULKK010281924.1:0-14219 GCA_032355705.1 Rubia peregrina
CCTAATAAAGATCTCCCCCATTCATAATTGGTTTTATTTTTTTTAAAAAATGTTTCCTCATCATCAAGTGCTCCAAAATAAATAACTTTTGTTATTTTTATGTAAATATAATAATATTTAAAAATATATATTTTTAGTGAATTGTGGAAAAGCGCTAGTAGATGTTATAGAATAACCTAGTGTTGATTACATAGAAGTAAGGAAGAGAATCGGAAAAGATTACAGATATGTTCTTGTGCCAGATCGATGATATATATTCCGCTAAGGATTTGGAAATTAAAATGGGGGTGTATGGGGAAGCACAACGTTCGAGCAGATTTCAATTTGGAGTTACGTGTAAAGTTTTACCTTTTGCACTTAGGTCCCTCCAAGAAATTTGGAATTGTCGAATCACGAAATTGACGACGCCAAAATTTAATTGAATAGTATACAATTGTGACTTTGCGACTTGGGCATGTATGGGTAAATGGAAGGGCCTCGAATGTCAACATTGATTACTTGTACACAATTTTGGAAAATTTCACCGTGGCTCAAAATTGTGTTTGCCCATTATCCATTGCTCCAAAATACATGATTTTTGTTATTCTTACATAAATATTAAATAATTTATTTTTGGTGAATTGTGTGAAAGCGCTGGTAGATGTTCGAGAGTAACCTAGAGTTCAACCTTCCTGCTAAGAAAGATCAAACAAAAATAGGTAAAATAAGACACGGATGAGTTTATAAATTAATGAAAAAAAATTGATAATAAGAAACTAGCGAAACTCGAAAACCCCTGATGATTTTTACGTCGGAGGATATTTTGCTTTGCTCTGATACCAACTGATATGAATCTCCTTGCGAAGACTCTGGATTGCGGAAAATCATATCTTGATTTATTTGAGAATCTTGCACCACTCAAATAAACGCACAAATCGCAGTGTCTAGTCCACAGGGTACACTCAACTCGACTTATAAACGTTTAGCCCACATGGTACACTTACAAGGTTTCCCTATAAACGTCTAGCCCGCAGGTTACGAATATAAAGGATATTGAAACTTAAATAGCATGCAGGTTTAAGAAGCAATGAAGATAATGAGAATGTCTTAAAAGTCTTAATATAATTGTTGAATAAAATGTGTTTACAATTCTCGGCCAAAACCTCTTTAAATAGAGGGAAGAATTCGGCCAGAATAGAAAACCAAATCTGAATCTGAATCTGAATCAATCTCATGGCAGCTTAAGGAAGCTAAAACCATATCTAACTAAAATACCAAAAATAAAATCCTACAGCCTTATTCTCGGCCGAACCTGTCTAGAATTAGACTGGAAAGATATTATCTTATCTTATCTCATCTTACCAAATCTAATTCAAATTAGAATAAAACTGAATAAACTAAACCCTAATGGACTGTATATTTTCAAACTGTCTCCAAAGGCCCACATGACCGAGAATACTCAGTCTAAAAACAAAATAAATTTTTTATAATGATCACACCACCTCATTAAAAAAACCAGTGGGAAAAGAGTATAGTATTCTTCATAATTTCTTCAATTAATCGACAACCTTGAATAAGTAATCCAAGTACTTGCCGACTTCTTCATAAGTTCCTCATCATGAAGGCGATCAATCAAACCATTTAATGCAGCATCTCTAAGCTTCATTCTAGACCTTATCATAGGTCCAACCATGTCACTTAGAGGATCACGAACATAACCCTTGAATGTTTGATCAAGACGCGGAATGTCTTCATTTATGGTGGTAGTCGTACCCTGATCTCCGTCAATACTGATCATCCATCTTTGCCAAAGAAACCTGAATTGATAAAAACTCTCAGTGGGACAGAAAAACTTGGTTTTACTTGGCCGGAACCACAAATGCATCTTTTCACTCAGCATGTTCTGGAAAGATCTAATTCATTCAAATCTATTCAATCATATAAAGCTTCAAAATCCTTTAAAAACTACAATTCTTTTAAGTACAGCATGACCGGTGAAAATAGATGGCACTCGGATATAATTTTGCTTGCCCAAGTTGACCTTGAGTCCCTTATAAAGCGGAAAAGAAGGTCTCCATATGTGAGAATAGCAAGCAAGCAAATGGTTGGTATCTTTGTAAGTATATGGGACCGGAGAAACTTGCGCAGGCATATACAGAATGTAAATGTGTCCACTGTTGGTGTGGGTGCTATGGGATACATAGGTAACAAGGTCAGTTTCTCTTTTCCTGCTGCTTTTTCTATTTTTCAAATTTATAGTTTTAGTTTTATTGAATTTAGTTTTACTCATGATTAAAATAAATATAGCATGATCACTAAAATTATTAGGTTGTTGATCTTCTTTCTATTAACTGAATGATGCTCTAAGTCGTACATTCATTTTCTCTAATTGGTAATAATACCTGTGCAACAGAACTGATTTTCATGAGAAATTGTGCTACAGTGACTGGACTCGGATGCGTAAGAGAAGTCGCATTCATTTTCGTGGTTTGTTTGAATTTTTTTTATGATTAATAGAGGGCGCATTAAGCAAATGCGCCATCGTTCATTTATTTTATTAAAAGCGCAGAAATATTCCCAGAAAACGGAATTTGATGGCGCATTTGCTTCCTGTAGTTATTCTTCCTGCCATTTTTTTAAAACTTGAATTCTGAATTCCAATTTATTTTTTAAAAACAAAATATTCCACATCTCCCAAATCATAAAACATGGACCCAAATCCAAAAATCTGTTCAGTTCCCCAACTTGTTGTCGATTCATCGAAAATCTTAATGTCCTAGTATTTCTATCCAAATTTAAGAAATAATATTATTAAAAATAGAGTTCATATGAAAATTATATTTTTATTTAAATTAGACCCATATCAACTCGAAAAATAATATTATAATATTTTTATACAAAAAATAATTATAACATCATAATTTTTTAAAAATAATTATAAAGTATATTTCAATTACAATAGTATATAAATTTGTAATATTTATATAAAATAATATCATTTTAATTTATAACATAAAATAATAAATTTATGATTTATAAGAAAATAATATTTATTTATTTTAAAATATTATAACAAATAATATTATTAAAAAAATAATTGATATGAAAATTATATTTTTATTTAAATTAGACCCATATACAACTCAAAAAATTAATATTATAATTTAAAAAAAATAATAAATAGATTATTTTAAAAAATTATTATAAATATAATTCAAATGCAATAGTATATAAAATAGTTATATTTATATAAAATAATATCATTTTATTTAAAATATAAATAATAAATAATGATTTTATAAGAAAATAATATATATATATATATATATATTTTAATATTATAACCAATAATATTATTAAAAAAATGAGTTCATATGAAAGTTGTATTTTTATTTAAATTCGACCCATATACAAGTAAAAATAAAACTATAATATTTTTATACAAATAATAATTAAAAGAGTCCGTATCTTGAAAGACCGTCTTTCCATAAGTCATGGAAAGACCAAGGTTTAAAGTGTAAATTAGAAAAAACAAAGATAAAATTTTTGGGTTGCATGAATCGGGTTATAAACTTTATAACTACTACATGTTGCATAATAAAATTTTAATGTTGCAACTAAGACCTTTTACCTTTTATTATTTCAATTAAACCCCGTCTTTCCACAAGTCTATGAAAAGACCGTCTTTCTCAAGACTTTGCCATCTTTTTAAAAAAATAGTTGGATTCCTTCTCATTAATCGCTAAGCACCATATAATAAGGATTGTTTGCTATTGCTATCAACCGAGGGTATTTATGTAATTTTGTGACTTCCTTACTTTGCTAAAGCGATGCCGGTTTCCCTTCTAATTAACTGTTTCTTCTCTGTTCCTCTTCTTCATTGAAATTTCTTCATCGTTTCAACCTATCCACCGCAATCCATCGTGCTCGACCACTCCATAGGTAGCATTATTCTACTCCAACAGCAAGGGTAAGATGCAGATGGTGTTGCCCTGGTTCCGATTTTGTAGCGAACGCGATCGAGTCGCTGCCTTTCCTGGTGAATACGTACGACATGGTGGAGAACCCAAGCACGGATAAGATTGTTTCTTGGAACGCTAACGAGAACAACTTCATTGTGTGTGAATCGTCGGAGTTCGCCTGCAGCCTCTCCCAAACTCTTCAAGCACAACAACTTTTCCAGCTTCGTCCACCAGTTGTGTTGTATGTACGTGTTTGTTTGCCCTTTCATGCTTTTTTAATCTGGGATTTTTTTGCATTTTATGTGTTACAATGAATAGTTTTGACTTTACATCCTAGAAATATAGATAGATGGTAAATATCTATTCAGATACCAGCAAATATAGTTTACGGTTTGAACTTTTGACAGTACAGGATGTTTAACCTGATGACAAAGAGATGTTTCATATGATATGATTAGAAGATTTGGATCGTATATCAGTTTTCCTTTGTTGTTTTGAACCTTTTGAAGAAGGAGAGTCTCAAGTTCAATGCTTTCTTAGTTATAGTTCTTATTGATCTAATTACATTCTGTTGATCTAGCTAATACAATGGCATAGTAGATGTTTCAAAGATGCTCTTAGTTATAGTTCTTATTGGAGCTACTCTTACTTTTTGTTGGACATAAAGATGCAAATTTAGAAAAAGGATCAAACTTAGAAGCCGAATCTACATCATCAAGTGATCAAAAGGATAAAGAATCAACTTCAGTTTAGGCAGATTCAACCAATCAAGTCAAAGATACATCCCTTGCATCAGTGGGGGAACTTCAAAATCTTGCTGGCGGTACTGACATGCATCAAGGTCCATTACCATCCACTATTTATATGTTTCAATTTCTTATGAGGCAACTCAAGCATTAGTTCAATATGATATCTCTCTTCCAAATTCCAGTTGCAGTTTTAAAATTCTGATGAACATTACCTATGTGACACATTGCTCTAATTGCCATTAATATCTTCTTGCAAGGTCTAGAGGCTGTTCTTGAAAAAAGCTGTGCATCTTGAAGAGATGAAAAAGTCACGAGGTATGAGTAAAATTTAAAAGCTCATATTTATGAAGTCAAAATATGTGAGTTAAGTGCGTTCTCTCTTGATTTGTTGATCTTTGGATGCTTGCAACTGGGATCCTCTCTTTCTTTAGGGGCATCGACTTAGAAGGCATGAGCATTGTAGAATGTGATGCTTTACTCCTTTTTCGCACTCTCTGCAAGGTTTGTAATGTGGTTCTTTTTCTATTTCTTCTGTCTGAACTCTAGATTTCTATTTGCACCTTCTTGCTCTTTATGCAATGGGTTTGCAGATGTGCATGAAGGAATATAGTGATGAAGTCACTATCAAGACACAGATCCTCTCATTGGAGCTTTTACAGGTTTATTCAGCAAATCTTGAACTACATGATTTTTTCATAGTTAATCAGTAGTTTAAGTCACTAGGAGAAATCACTTCACTTGATTCGAAGAGACATGCATTTTAATTTAATGTTGAACTCAGTAACTGATCATAAGTATAGGTACCGTATAAGCACATGCAAAATATGCAATTAAAAAAATATAACTAGATGTCAGTAAGCCCAATAAAGGGTAATATGATGCCTTAACTTCTGTACCGAAAATGTATATGGTTGGCATTACCACTGTATCAGTCTCCTATTTTTCACTTCTCTCCAGGAAGTAAGATATGTTGTGATCTCTCCATGGAGAAGTTGTGATTCTGTTAGATTTTCCTCACGTAATAGACTATTTTCTCACGTTCAAGGGTTTCTTTCTCGAATGATACACTTGTTTTAGTTGTAGTGACTTGATTCTTATGGCCACAAGTCTTACAAAATTCTGGACATGTGGATTGCTGATGACTGGTAACTAGGTTTGCCAGATTCTGGCCATATAGAAAGTACTCCCTCCGTTCAACTAAAATTGACACACTTTTCCGTCAACTTTTTAAAGTCACTTTTGACCATAAATTTCATGTAATATATATGTAGTAATATTATCATGTGAGGTATCGTTGGATTCTTCGTAACATGTACTTTCCAAATATTAAAATTTTATAAGATATTAACATAAGTAGCAAAAGTTATTAATGGTCAAACATACCTTGAGAAATCAGGTTAAAAAGTGTGCCATAATAAATTGAATGGAAGGAGTACTAAACTTTGCTAGAAGTTGAGGATGGATGTGTTGATTTGTATTCGAAATAAGTGAATAAAAAGGACAATTCTCTGTGACTCGAGTTTTTTTTTTGAAAGATGATTGTATGTTTATTGGCAAATCAATCATCAGAATATATTTTACCGCATTCTGAGCCTGTGGCAGTGTGTTATGCTATAAGTTTATGTTAATTTCAGTTTTTTCTTCTGGCTTCTTTGGGAAAATATATAGCATTGTTACCATGATGCATTGTTAGCTTCATTAGTATATCTCAGTTTTTGTGCAATATAAAAACTTTGGGGCATAAAGAATAGTTTTTCCTTGTCTTGGAAATTTTGACTTACAGTTTTTCTAACACTTGTTTGAAGGTAAACATCTTTAAAGGGGTCACATTGCCTGATGTTGCAAGGTTTGGGAAAGTATTTGGAGGACAGTTCATCAGAAAGGTATTAGTTATGATTTATAATAGTTTCACAAACATGATTTCAACAGTATTTATGACAGGTATTAGTTATGATTTATAATAGTTTCCCGAACATTATTTCAATGGTATTTAGAGATATCAAAAAATGAGAGAGGATTTGAGGTGCATATGAACTAGAAGTCCCGAAACCCAATGTACTACTCACTGAGTACGCTTCAAGATGATACATAGTCTAAGTCTTAAAAAAATTCCGGAGTCAATTTCACTGAGATAAGCTGTGTTATTTGGTCATGCTAAGAGCTTAAAATTTAACTAAGAATGCTTTTTTTATGAGAAACAACAAAATTATGCAAAGATGCTCTCATTTTACACTACATCGTTTTAACATACCAAGAAGCTCTCTTTTCACATGGAAATAAATAATCAGTTTAGATGTTTACATTGGTTCTCTGACTAATTTGTTTCTTTGTTTTCTTGGTTTTTATTTTGCTCACTGACAACATGCAGACCCTTGCTGCTGCTACAAAAATAGTGGACTGCCTGAAGATTGTCCATATGGATGCCATTTTCGATATAGTTTTTTTTACTTTTAATTGTAGACAAATATTTTGGGAGTATAGAATGTTAAGAATGTGCCTTTGGTTGGTTGCAATGGATGTCTTAGGTTGAGAGGGTTACTTGGGGAAAATGCATCTATTAGGACTTTGATTAGTTAATTTGTGATGATATGAATGTCACATATAGATATCACGTAAAATGCATTCTCAATACGGAATTTGGAGAGTTAATATGTTGAATCACTTTCATTCAATTTCTTATTTTTTTTCTTCTTTCATGTTCATCCATTCTTTTGGTATGTCCAAAGTTTTCATGGGCGGATGATATTCAGTAGTAGCATGTGACATTTTCTTTTGAATTTTTTTTGTCCTCATTCATGTGGAAAAAAAGACACTGCATTTATGTTGCTGCTACAACCTTTTACAACTGAATGCACATAAGAGAAATTATTCTCATTTGTTGTGTTACTACACCGTCTATCAAGATTTACTACTAAACCATCAAAATAGTTGTGCTTATTTAATTATTTTTAAATAAATAAATTATTTTAAATCACAATTTCTTCTTAGATGAACAAAATTTAGAATTTAATGTTTTTTCCAATTTAAATGCAAGATACAAAAATCATATTAAAATTAATCTCATTTATTTAAAAACCAAAATTTATTTTAATCATTGTTTAATATTTTTGAAACTAAATGAATTCTTTCACTTCATAATTCATTTATTTTATTTTTAGATAACTAAAATTTAAAATTTTAAAAAATTATTTATTATTAATTTAATTATGACAAATAAAAAATATAAAAAATTAATTAAATTGATTATTCACCTAATAATTTTGGGTAAAATCTTGGAAAATTGTATTTTCATAGCCATATGAAAGGACGAGGTTGAATTAAAATTATAGAAAGATAAAAAAAATTATTTTCAATATTAAAAATGTAATATGCAACGTGTATTAGTTATAATCTTATGACCCGATTAATGCAACCCAATTTTTTTTATCTTGATTTATTTTAATTTACAGTTTAAACTTTGATCTTTCCATAACTTATAGAAAGATTGTCTTTCAAGATAATGACTCATAATTTAGATAGATGATACACACACATATATATAACCTTGACTTTTCCATAACTTACAGAAAAATCGTCTTTCCTCAAATTTTGTTGTCTTTTTGTTCCATCGAGTGACACTGGGGATCCTTTTTGTGTTTTTACTTTTACAGCGGAGGGCTCATCTATGGCAGAGGAAGAGAAGCTGGTAGAAAAACGGTCAGCTCTGTAATTAAATATTGTTGTTTTCTTTTCAATTTTCCTTTTTCTTAAAAAAAATTTCCTGCAATCTTGGATGTTCAAATGTCTGTGTCGCTATTTCTACAACTTTTATTCATGATGTATTTAATTTTCTTCGATTCGAATTCAGTTCCAGAATTCAGTTTCATGATGGAAGGGTTTTGGTCAAGAAGCGGTGGATGGGGCTGGCTTCTTGGATTTATAATCATCTTCAGTTACAAAGAAAAATAACCTCCTGAGTCGTGGCTATATGGTTTTATCTTCTTAAGTTATTTTTTCTTAATTTGTAGGGGCATGGAAAGTGTTTGATATCTGGTCTAACTGTCTAAGAGAAGTTATTGTGGTGTTAGAGCAGAAACTGAGTTGTAAGTTTTCATTTCATTTGTCCCATAAAGAATTGTAGGTGAGATTCCTTAAGAATGCTGATTAGGCTCTGTGAACCTTGATGATTGACTCATTGTGCTTGTAGTTTTTTTTATGATCATAGTGGCATATTAAACTGCATGTTTCTTGTGTCTCGAAAAAAGTCTTTTCTTTGAGTCATGGTGCTAGAAATTTTTATTTATGAATATGGTTGCTTGTTTCTTATATTTTTATTTCTCCATTCTTTAGCTTCACTTTTATACACAATAAGATGCTCATTTGATATTTTTTACTTCTGGTAGTTGATACTTTCCTAGAGGAACATATTGTACGCAGAGAACTTGCTAATTACTTTTTCTTCTATCAGCCACATTACGATTCCCACTAGGGCGCTTGGGCCTCAAACAAATGTGAACATGTTTACAAGTGAGTTGTGCTGCTCTTTCTATCATTGATATCTCTGTCGCAGCACTGACATGTTCTTTGTCTTTTTCCACCGATTGGTATGCATTGAATTCCTTTATGATGTGTAGGCATTCTTTCAGTTTTTTCTAATTAATTCCAACATGCCTCTCAGAAACAAGCATATTTATGCTCATGTTGTTCCTGCTTTGGTTCAGTTTGATGCTCATATAGATTTTATTTTTCTGATTGATTAGAGACTTGGTGTAAAGTCAGAACTGATGTTTTTGTGTTTAGTTTCAGCCTCTTAAATTTAGCCTGAGCCGATTGAGATGGTACCTTTGCTAGACCTGATGTATAAATGCTAGAAAATGGTAATATTGGCGTGTCGGTGAGGTTGTCTTTGTAAAATATTGCAACTTCTATATGAACTTTTTCATTGTCTTTTTTTTGTATATAACCAGATTAAGTTTTTAATGGGACAACTGACAGTAATGCTCATATACGAAGAAGTCCTACTTGTTACTTTCTTTTCAAATTTTAGATATGACACCTTATGTTTATTTCATTAAAACCAGTTTCTACTTATGCAAAAGTATAGTGAATGTGTATTATTTGTTTTTTAATTCTGAACTATGAATTTTGTATTTTTGTAAGCAAGTTTCATCGAGAAATCTGAACGATTCTCAGATAAGAACGAGTGTCTTTTCTAAAATATTGAGTCAGATCTTGTGAAATGTGATGAAAAGGTTCTTGAAATGATACTTATGGAACTTCCAAGTCTTATGTTATTTCGGCATACACATTACTTATTCTGTTTTGGGAGAGATATACCATCAAGTATTACTACTTATTATTATAGTTAAAAGGTTATGCAACAAGCTGTAAATGTCATCTAGCAAGTTTGTATGGTTTGACTATTTATGTGAATTACTTATACTGCCTGAGTTAAGAAGCCTTCCGATTTATATGCTTAGACCTGCACATTACATCATCAAGGAGGTGATCTACCTTGTGCATGTAAGACCAAATTTTTTGTGTTTACATTGCCACAACAAATTATATTATGTTATTATTACTTGAAGAAATACTCTTTAATGCTTTCAGGCGTGCACCTAGATCTCCATAAGACTAAGTGTTGAAAAACACCATGGTTATATGGTAGTTAAAGTTTCTAGACTCTTTTTTCTTCTTCAGGATATTAGAATATGTTCTCTCGCATGTACAATTAAGTTGATAGTTCTTGGGTATTTGTTTATTATCACAGATGCATGAGTTTCTACAGTTCATTTGTTTTCTGTTGCTCTTGGATTTATGAAATATGGTGAAAGATAGAGTACAATCCATGATAGGAAGCTCAAGTACACCTATGATGATGATGAATACTTTGCAACATCTAACCTCTATAGGAAAAGGAAGAATTCTGATAGGGTACTAAAAAAAACCCCGAATCTGTTAAATAGAAGAGAGGAAATCTTGGTCGAGGTTAGACATCTAAAACTATTATGCCTTTCCAATTTTTCCTTTTCATACCATGCATATAGAGGCACTGTGTTTTGTAATGGATGGATGGTTTTTTTTTTCTGGTGTGCAACATGAAAAATTCAGAAAAGCCGGTAAATCTTCATTGGAGGAAAAACTCTCATACGAGGTGGTTAGGCTTTTAACTCTTCACGGTTATATTTTACTGAGGAAAATTTTCTAGATTCATAAGTGCATTTCAGTATTATGATTATATTCTATACAACACTCTTATTTCTTGGATAGTCATAAAATGTTGTTATGCCCACAATGGGAAGTTAGAGGAGGTTATAGCTCTATTCGATTCCATTGAAGCTGCTGGGGAGAAACCTGATATAGTTACTGTCACATATTTGATTTCAGCCTCTGGCCAAGTTGGAGCACTTGACAGGGATATGCAAGTATTATGCTATTTCAACAGGATTAAAAAGTGACCTTATGATATGGTAAGTGTGGAAACATAAAGATGCAGAGGGAATCTTTTATATGATTTACAAGAAGACCATTGTTTCTTGGACTACAATGATTTCAGGGCATGCACTAAATGGAGAGTCAAAGAAAGCTCTCAATTATTTCAATCGCTTATTATTGAATTAAGGGTTGAAGCCAAATAGCATTACATTTATTACAATTGTTCAGGCTTCTGTTAATCAAGGTTTATTGGATGATGGATGAGAATTCATGGAATTGAATCGATTTATACTTTCAAATGCTAAGACTAGGAAAAGTAATCAAGGAAATCGAGCTTATCTGAACGTTGACAGATTACTTGGAAACATCTTGTGAGACCTACCCACGATCTTTTTATGCTGAATTTCTTGAAATTTTTGTCAGCCAATATTTTGACCTTTACCCTTCTGTTGCTCTATTTCTAATAAAAAAATTGAGTCAAACAAGTGTATAAATAAATTGCATAAAACGAATCAATAGCGTACATATGATGTCATTAGAATTGAAAAAAGGTTATTGTCCGAATTCAACCTGCACACTTTGACTTTTATCAGTTGACTTGAAAAATGTTTGATCATTAATATATTTTATTAGGGATAGTTAAAAATTATGAAAAGTTAATATTTTGAAAATATATGTTATATCGAATCTAGCAATGTATTACACTAAAGTTTTTATACTTATATACCAATTCAATTTTATGGTCAAATTTGGAAAGTTTTGACTGAATGAATAGTTAAATTACAGTTTGAAATGGTACAAAGGGAATATTATTTTTTAATATTGATAAAATTTCAAGTAACGTAGGAAAATCCTTAGGAATTCGTCAACGACTAAGCATTAAGTACACTATTTTATTTTAAAAGTTCACTACTAAGCATTAAATACATTATTTTATTTTATTTTAAAATTTCACTACTCCCTCCATTCCAACATAAATTGCACGGAATCTTTTTCACGGTCTTCAAAAACAAGTTTGACTGTTAATATGTTTAGCTACGTATAATGACGATAAATAAAATTTTAATATTTGAAAACTATTCATTACGAAGAATCTAACAATATCACATACAATATGGTTATTGTTTATATATCTATTTAAATATATGGTCAAACTTTGACTGTGTTGACTGTTAAATAGTAAGTGTGCAACTTATGTCGAGGCAGATGGAGTATATAAGATCAACTATCTTAGTTGTGAATTCAATTACTGAATAAAGAAGTTAAAAAGAGAGAAAGTCTTAGAAAATGAGATCTTTCCATGAGCTTATGGACAGTCCACTGTACTTTTTACCTTAAAAGTTGTAATTTTTTATAAAATTTAAATATTGTATTTTAAAAGTTAAAACAATAGTGTATTTAAATATATAATATAAAAAATATTTATAAATTTAGTATATAATTTAACAAATGTAGTGTATAAGATAAAAAATATGTGGATTACCCATAAACTTATGGACAGGCCACCTGTCGGGAAACTCACTAAAATAACTCCACACAATGTCGCTATCTCAATCAAAATTAATACATAAACATTCATGCAACATTTTTTTTTATATGAATGAGTATATCTATTTAAATATTAAACCCTCGTGTGGTTTGTCATTATATTTGTAATAAGTTGGAATAATTAGTGAAAGAGTTATTCACATCCAGGGTATCTTTTATTGATGATGGTCCTCTTGGGAAGGTTAAATATACCGTGGCCTGTTACTATACAAAGTGTTTTGAAGCATTGAGAAGGATTTCTTGCCCCATCCCATCTGAAATAGATTATATAAGAATTTTTATAAGCCGTACATTTCTTGCAAAGATTCACGGGATATATCAGGTACTTCTCAGATTGTACTATTTTCTTAATGAAGATGTGTGTGATAAATGATGATATTTCTTTTTGCTTAATTAAAGACAGAAAGAACGATTAAATATCAATACGATGTGATTTTTTTTAGCCTTTCGATCATATAGCTTACATGTTATAAACAAGCCTTTCGATCATAAAAGCTAAGAATGATCAACTTTATTGTTACTTAAGAGACCAAAATGTAATGTTTACAAGTCCTGCCAAGTGTTAGTTTCATGATTAGTTAACCATACGCTTGTTGTTCTGCCGGCTACTTGCAAGACATCTCTATTAACTCTTTTTTCTCCATTTAATCAAAACCTAGATGAAGAGCGAGAAGTGGAGTAAAACGTTTTTATGCTTGTAGAGATTCCTCATTCCAGTATTAGGTGGTCAATTATAGGTTCTTGCTTGTAACTCTGATTTGTTTACAAATGCATCTTTTCCATTTTGACTTGCAAGATTCTCTAATACCCGACTGTTTTACAGTCGGTAATGAACCTTAAAACAAAATCTAAAAAGCCAAATTTCATGGCCGGGATTCATTCTTAAGGTTGATTAGCACATGTCTAATCATCTCACTTTAGGAAAGAGGACAAAGCTTTCCATTTTGAGTAGTTCTCTTAAGGTTTGGATTCTTCTAAAGGTAACAATCCAAAAATCTATTTTCTATTTGAGCAAGTGGCGCGATCTGTTCAACTCTTGTTTTTATCCTAGCTCAGATTCCTAAGTTGTTTGGGTGTAATAAATTAGTTTGTTAGGGGAGGCTTTGAGTTGAAACCTTTGGTGGATGACAAACACGGAATTTAAAAGGGAACATCAAGCTCCTGTATCTATTCTACAACCAACTACCAAGTTTAAAGGCCTCAATTCCACTCCCACCAAAAATGTTACTCTTTTCCCCATTAAAAAATGGAAGATCGGTCACAAATGATCTTAAACTCTGTCTGCATTTTCATGGTAGGTATGTTTTAAACCTCCATTTTCTTCTCCTTTAGTTTAACTACCATTCTTCCCCTTTCGTAAGAGTTTTGTAGGGCATGGATTGCACAGATTAGTTACTCCATGCAGAATTGTAACAAATGTTTAGCATGGTTCAGAGAAAATCAGCAGGGAATCAATGCCTTATGTTGACTTTCTTGTATTCCAACAAGCAAAATTCACAATAAGCTGAACTATCAGAGGGAATTTACCAGCAAGTTGTTGAGAAAATGATTTGTACTTGTAACTACA
>JAULKK010281935.1:0-14217 GCA_032355705.1 Rubia peregrina
GTTTAAAGTGTAAATTAGATGAAATAAAGATAAAAGTTAAATCTCGTCTTTCCATAAACTTATGGAAAGACCGTCTTTCCCAAGACTTTGCCAAAAATTTGACTGGTTTTATTTTCTACAGCTGGAGCCGGTAAAAATTAAAATGCGTTCAAAAGGAGTACTTTTAGTTTTATTTATCTATATACTCGTATAATTCGATTTTCAACCAACTCTTGAAACCTTCATCCTGAAGCAATAAACTTTTAAAACATTATTATGGATTTTCAATAAATTTTCTTTTGAAAAAGGTCAAACTTTTTAGAACATAAGCGATCCCCATGACTCAGAAAGTTACTGAAAATGGTAGAGCAGAGAGACCCCCTCTAAAGAAAGGCGAAAAGTAAATGCCTCGCTAACATTGTTTAAGTTGGAAGCTAATTAAATAAACAGAACTGTAACTACTACATGCTTTCCACTTCAAACTCAGATATTCTGACTATAAGTTTATGGACATGTCACTTATTTTTTACCTCGTATATTGCATTTGTTAAATTACATACTAAATTTTGAAATTTGATTTTTTTATATTATATATTTTCACAATCAAATACATATTATTACTTGTTTTAACTTTTAAAACACAATATTTAAATTTATAAAAAAAATTACAATATTTAAGATAAAAGTCACTGTGTACTGTCCATTAGTTTAAGGAAATGTCATCTTTCCTGAGACTTTCTCTTCTACCTATCATTCCATGAATCTCATATGAATTAATTTATATGTTTACCACTTGTGTAAAAATATGAACGGTTAATTTTATTGATTATAACTGAGTAAAATATATAGGCCTATAAAACAAGTACAAATGGAATAAACTTTTAAGTATGCAAGAAAGAATGTTCAAAGAATATACAAGAGATTGAGGATCAGAGCGTCGGTGGGAGCGGGAGCGACAGGATTGGCCAGGTTGGTGACGTCAAGGTTCTCGACGTCGACCTGATTGTAAAGATCTATGGCAGCGGCAGGAAGAAGGCAGCAGCGGAAACACGAAAGGTCTTTAACGGCGACGCATGGGTCGGAAAAGGGTAGTTCGGCTGCAGTTTTTGTAGGGTTTCAACATTTTTAGCTCTGACACCATGTAAAATATAAACGGTTGATTTTATTGGCATAGCTGGGTACAGTGGCAATTTTAGAAAATAAATTCAGTAGGGCACATCAATATTAGTTAAAAGTATAATACTTCCTCTGTCCCATTTCAATCTGCAATTAACTATTCATTTAGTTAAAACTTCTTAATTTTGCCCATAAAATTGAATTAATATATGTGTATAAATATCAATGAATGATACCTTGTTAGATTTGTTATAACATATATTTTCAAAATATCAATGTTTTACCATTTTTAATTATCCTTTATAAATTATATTAAGGATCAAATATTTTTTTAGTCAACTGCTGAAAGTCAAAGTGTGCAATTTGAAATGGAACAGAGAAAGTAGAAAATAAAATATAATTTAAAAATATATTAATGAAACTTTAATCATAAACGAAATAATATAAATTTAGAATATTTTTCTTATAAAATTTCCATATTTTGATAACCTTTGATAACTCTTTTTTCAAAAACTCAGTAAGAAATAATTTTTTCGATGAGTGCATCAACACAACTGTGGATTGAGATAGGAATATTTCAATCTATTGCACATGATTAGTGCATTATCCAACGGGAAAAATAGTATAGTGTTAACCTCCTAAAAATACCAAACTAAGAAAAATGTAATAAATGATATTTTTGACATTGTATCATTTCCTCCGTGGTTGAAAACTTTTGTCATTGAAACGTGAACGATCTTCAAAAATAAATGGAGATAAACATCTCACGCCATCCCTGCGAAGTCCTGTTAATAAAAAGGTGATTCAACGCTGACTTGGCAGTGACTGGAATGCTGATGTGGCAAAAAACTGCTTCAACTCGTGAAAAGAGAACTGCTGGCGAGAAAACCAATATCTCGCGATAAAATAATTAACTTACAATAAATTGAACAACTCTCGAGATAAAATAGCATATCGCGATATGAAAATTTGAACCAAAGTCTCGTTGGTGAGCCACAGGTGCCTTCAGATGTTGCGTGTGTGAGGTTCACGCGCTCGTGGATGAGCTTGCAGTTGAATTCACGCGTGCAAGTATCACACACGCTAGTTGTCTTCTTCCCTGGAACTACGTTCTGCGATGAATGGAACTTGAAGACGTTGCAATGAAAATTTAGACCGGAGCGGTGTTACTGTGGCAGGAAAATGAGATAATCACCGGGACAACAACGAAAACCTTAGTGACGAAGTATGATAAAGCTCAAGTCTGGTGGCGTTCGAAGTTGCAGTAGACGGAGAGTTGAACGACGGGCTTTGGTGGCAGAGATCGGAGCTGAGCAGCAGTTGCGTTGGGATTGTCAGAGAACTGGTGCAGTTCGGAGCAACGACAGACGACAACGGTCGTCGAAATTGGACTTGGGCGGCGGCGGCGATTGTTGTCTGATGATGTATGATTTCTTTTCTTTTTTCGATTTTCGATTTTTTTTCAAAAATAAAATACGAATATGAAGGTGCAAATTGATGTCGCTATGATACCAACTGATATGATGGTCACAAAAACTTTTTCTTTGCTCTGATGGGAAATGATATGAATTTCCTAGCGAACACTCTGGATTGTGAAATTAAAATCTTTGACTAAATGAAGGGATCCGCAAACCCTCACTAGATCGCATGAATTGATCACCAACTAACCCTCAGGATCGATGCTCAACTCGAAAATTTGCTTGTTAACTAGCCAGCAGGATTAACTCACAAATAAAGATTTTTTTCCTACAAATTAGTTCACAAAAGGTATTGATACTTAATTAACCCGCAAGATTAAGCAACAATGAAAATTAATGCTCGCAAGCAATAAACTCACAAATCTGAATTTTTTTATTGATAATAATGTGTAAAATTCCGTGGATAGCCTCCCCTTTTTATAGTGTATAATTCGACCAGTACAAATAGAAACAGGAAAGAATTATGGCAGATTTAAGAAGTTAAAACCATATCTAACTATAAAACCTAATATAAACCTGACCATATTCATCCAAGTAAATCAATCCAAATATTGGATGAATTCTTGAATGAATCTACCTTATCTAAACTTACCAAAATATAATTCTTATCAAATCAAAACTGAATATTCTAAACCCTAAATTAGAATGTAACCAAAACTCTTCTAAGACAACATGGTCGAGTTTATGGGCTTTATTCATAAAAATAAACTAAAATGATCATACTATCTCATTAAAAAATCCAGTGGGAAAAAGAGTACAGTGTTAAACTCCTAAAAATACTAAACTAAGAAAATTATAATAAATTATAATTTTGATATCGTATCATTCCCTCTGTGGTTGAAAAGTATTTTCCTTGAAACGTGAATGATTTTAAAAAAATAAATGGAGATAAACGTCTCATGTCATCCCTGCGAAATCCTGCAAGTAAATGGTGACTAGAAGCTAACTAGACAGTGACTATGTGATGACTTGGATGCTGAAGTGGCACTGACTCGTGAGATAAGGAGAACTGGAGAAAACTCGCAATAAAATGAATCAACTCCTGAAAGAATGATCAGCACACGAGTGAAGCTACGGTTATGGTGTCTGTGCGTGAGGCTGATGCGCGTTCAAAGTGATGCCCCTGAGGTGTGAGTCGCTCATGTGATCACGCACCGAATGTCTTTCTCGCGATGATGTCTTCTACGTTGTCGGACTGGGATCCGAAGATGCACGTCAGAGTTAATTGAGCAATTCCAGATGATTTTTGGTCCGAGCGGCTCAAAAGAAACGCCAATAAATTGAATAGAAACCTTTGTGAGAGCCGGAGTTTCTAGAGAAGCTCATCGAAAAAGACTAGAATAGCTACGAGAAAACCAGAGAACTGCTGCTCTACTGTGATGGAGATGCCAGAGAAGATCGTTGCTGGAGAACTAGAACTCACTTGAGATGAAGTTGATCAGCGACGAGGATGTCCGGCGGCAGTAGGCAACTTGGTGGTGGTGAAGGCGTCAGTGGGTAGGTTTTCTGAATTTTTTTCAATTCAAAATTAAAATTACAGATATGAAGGTACCAACTGATGTCGCCCTATGATACCAATTGACGCCGACTGATATGATGGTAAGCTTGAAAACTCTTAATTTTATGGCGATGGGATATTTTGTTGAGCTCTGATACCAACTGATATGAATCTCCTTGCAAAGACGCTGAATTGCAGGATTTAAATCTTTGACCAAATTAAGAGATCACAACTAGCCCTCGAGATTGCTCTCAATTTCGAATTTGCTCACTAACTATCCTGCATGATTAGTTCACAAATCAAGGGCATTGATACTTAATGAACCCGTAGAATTAAGCAACAATGAAAACACTCGTAAGCAAAGAGTATAACTCGAAATTTCTGAATATTTGATTGATTAAAAGGTGTGAAAAAATCGTGAATGGACTCCCCTATTTATAGGGTGAAATTTGGCCAAATCCTAATCCGAAACAGAGCGGGATTTGGTAATTCCCGTTCGAAACTGACAAGACTTATGACAGCTTTAATAAGTTAAAATCATATCTAACTAAACCACCTAATTTAAATCTAAATGATGACCATATTAATCCAAGTAAATCAATCCAAATATTAGATGAATTCTTGAATGAATCTACCTTATCTAAACTTACCAAATCTAATTCTAATCAAATCAAAACTGAATAGTCTAAACCCTAAATTAGAATATAAGCCAAAATGGTCGAGTTTATGGGAATACAAATAAACTAAAATTATCACACTACCTCGTTAAAAAATCCAGTAAGAAAAAGAGTATAGTGTTAAACTTCTAAAAAATACTAAATTAATAAAATTATAATAAATGTTAATTTTGGTTTTTTATCAACCACACTCGTCTCCGTTGCGAGAGACGGAGGCAAGCCGTTATCACAAGAGAGCCACATTAATCTGCATCGCAAGAAAGGGAGGTGCACCTACCTCATATCTGTCGCGAGAGATGGAGGAGCACTACCATCGCCAGAGATCCATTATTATGTCAGAGCTCCTGCTAGCGATCCTCCTCTTACGGTTGCGATGAATCTTCACACCATTGAATCAGCGACTCCCTGAAACTCCGATCGCTCCACCGTCAGTGCTCAGAACTTCACTAGAGCTATCGTTTCATCACCGGATCTCAATGCTTCTCTCTGAACTACACCGCTGTAGAGTATATTCTGACCAGAAAATCGTAACCCGACACTTTGAATTCTTTAAGCATTTTTCGAGAACTTCACCGGAAATTTTTGTCGGTCATCAGCATAAAACTTCAATGGTTTCTGACAATGCGGCAACAATTTTACCAGCTGATGGTCACAAGTTTTTGTTGTCATCAATTACAAATTAAATACATCTAATTAATTTTTAATATAAAACTAAATACATAAATATTTTTAAAAATGTATAAATACATAATGTCATGTTAAAGTTGTACATCGATCATATACTTTTTCTTTTAAAAAAAAATAATTAAAACCACCATAGGTGGGGGTTTATATAAGGCTCCCCAAACCATAAAAAATGAAAAGTATAGTACAATAACTCCACAAAGGGAGGCAATTTGTCAGATTACAGAGATGTTTCTAAAGATATTTCTATGCTAAACCATCTCTGTATCTGTAACTAGTAGAATAACTTCACGCAGGGAGGCAATTTGTAAGATTACAGAGATATTTCTAGACTACATCATCTTTGTATCTATATGCCGGTAACAACATATCTAAAAAGTAATCTAAAAATAAATAAAGGATAAATAAAGATAATGGTCGTAGACAGCAGTGTTCTAACTAATTCTGGTCTGACTAGAGAAAACTACATGCTGTCAAGATTGGACTGATAACCTTGAATCTGAAATCCCTTCCCAGACAGTCTCATTAAACGTTATTCGGTCTCCCCTCGGAGCCAGTAAGAGACTTTCCAGGTTGTTTTCCCAGAATTAAGGCATCTGTAAATTTGTCTAACACGAATCAAACTGGTAAACCAGCCCGTTCAGTCTACAAATCTAATTTGAAAAACAGAAACGCCAGAGAGTAAGTAATAAAACTACTTCCGACTAGGATTTCTCCTGTCTGTCAATTTAATCAAATCGGAAGCCAACAAAGTTTTACCAAGCAAAGAGGACCCGTCGGTAAAACTAAGAATTGGCAGACAAACTTACACGACCAATATTCGAGCAAAATTGACCCATAATAGGAACATATCCCTCATAAATTTTAAAAACTAAGCAACTTAAAATTAAACATCTACATTGAAAGAAAATAAAAAACAGAAAATAACAATAAGGAAAAAAAAATTAAAAAAGAAGAAGGGTTCGTTATCTCTAGCTCCTTGGGCATGGCAGCTCCGGATGTTGGCTCGGCGGTGACACTGCGGCGCGTGTAAGGACGGCACGTGGGACGCGTGAGCTCTTGCACCGGTGGTCGGTCGTCGTTGGCGCGTGGAGACTACGCGTGGGCTGAGGCGACGCGAGGGAGAGTTGTCGGCGTGTTCTCCTTCACGTCTTATGGCAAACTTGTCCCTATTCTGGCAAAAAATAGTGGTGGAGGGCTCCTTCTAGTTTTTCCGGCGTCCCTGTCAGTGGAAAAGCTGGCCGGAGGACAGGATGAAACAACCAAGGCTGCAGATCTGAAAAGAAAAAAAGGATCTTCGCCGAAGAGTCCGGATCGTCGGCGGTAACCGGAGAAATGCAGCGGCCGTCGGTGGATTGTGTCCGCGACGTCAGCAAGTCGACAGAGATGCTGTCGTTTTTCGAAGGGGACTTAGAAACCCAGGTTTGGGATGAGAGAAATTGGTGGTTGGGGTTTAAACTAGGTGGGGGTGGGGGAGTGACAAGCGCGGAGGCGAGCGTCGGCGGCCACCCCCCCGGAGTAGATCTGCATTTTTTGGGGTTCTCTGTTTGAGGAGAGAGAACAGAGGTTTTTCTGATTTGTACTGAATTTTCCAAGGTATGTTTGATTAACGATAACTTTAGTTACGTATACTAATGGTGTATCAAATGTTAATATTAAGAAAATACATGATCAGAGAATCTAACAATATCTTACATGATAACATTAGTGTTTACATATTAATTGAAATTTCGGTCAAACCACTAGTGGAGAAGGATTGATTAATAATGCGTCTCGAAACCGATCAAACAACACCTCCGAGTCCCTTGGTCGCGATTTGAAAAGAAACAAAGCCCAGGAGATTCCAGGGGAAAACTTTTTGATACTTAAGTCAGGAAGACTGTATGAATGTTGTATGAAAAATAAAATGAATCTAAAATGTACAAGTACCTTGTATTTATACTTGTATAACCCTAGTAGTATTTTTCTTCAACTTCACACCTTAATTACCAGTCCATACGGTCATGACATTGACCGCTTCTCTTAAGTTTACTGGGTCAAAATTGGCCCAGTACTTTACTTGGGCTTAGTAGTTTTGACCATCATCAAAACCCCCAATAAACTAAAAATTCCTCGATACTTAGAAACATTTGAGATAATCGAGTAAGAGTAGCTCGAAGAATTTTGTTAAAGTTCATAGATCGTAGGGTTAAACCCCAGAGTTATATCTTGAGGTTAAAGATCGAGATCACAAGAGACTGCCGTGTTTTTTCATATCTTTGAGGTGATGTTTAGTTTTCTCATTTGTTTTCCTTTAGAATTTGTGGAGAAGCACGTTTTGATCACTTGCAAACAAAACTCGCGACTGACGGGTTTTTTATAGGGGATATGAAAATATTCTCACGTCTTTTCACCTTTTCAGTTTCCAAGATATCAGTATCTAGCCTATGTTTCAGGCTTTTTAACTGCCCCTTTACTCAACTTAGCCTCATTTTATTTGTAGGTTATTTGAAGAGGATACTTTGTAGCGCACTATTCTCTCACTCTTCTCCATCATTTGTAACATTTTCTTCTTTCCACCCAGTAAGTCTTGCTATCATTTCATTGTCTTTTTTCCCAACTTATATATAATGGCTAGTAGTGTTCCTATTTCTGGTGAGAGATCTGCTGAGAGAGGGCTAATCAGTAAGACTTGGTTGGATGAGGAGGAGATTGGTTCATGTGAGAGAGTAAACTCCAGCTCTCGATCTAAAGGATCGAAGAACTCTTATGGTAATTTTGAGATGTAAACCTAGGAAATTGGGTGTACAAACCATAACCTTGACGAGTTTCCAATCATCGATATGCCCTCTGAGGGACTTCCGTTATTTTGCCTGTTGGTAAAGGAAAACCGTTCATTAGGAAGTTTCCCATTATAGGGAAAATAGATATTCAAGTTCCAGTACCCGAGAGGGAAGACTTCTCGAAGGTACCCTCGTGGAAGAAGAAAATTGTCCAAAAATGAGGACCTTCGAAAAACTCTACCCCCGAAGTTGAGGAGGATGAAACATTCTTTATTGATCCCATTCCATTGAAGGGTTGGATTTGATCTTGAATATTTTATCCACAATCCTTTCGGTCAAAGGATTCCTCCCGATGTCAATCTACAACCTTTAGGGTTAGAGGAATCTCTTGAGAACCCGCCATTTGGAAGGTCAATCATCTATACCAAGCACCTTCGATTGGGGCTTTGTTTCCACTTTCCCTCGTTGTTCTCGAAGCTTCTTAAGGAGTTCCAAGTCAGTCCAACATAAGTTCATCCAAACGTAATAGTGGTAATTCTACTGTTTATGACAAGATGTGATGAAATTGAGATCAAGGCCAAGTATAAGTTATTTCGCTCACTATACAGCATGACACATTGTGTCAAGTCGAAGGAAAATATTTTTACATTTGCTAGTAGGCTGAGGAAGCAGAAGGCTTTCACCCTTCCTTCAAATTTGGCTTGGTGGAGGGATAGGAAAAGATGGCTTACCTTCGACTGTACAAGGTATAAGGCCCCTCAATGGAATCAGAATGTGATGGTCAAAACCTTAAAAAGAAAGAAATGTATTTTCCATAGTAATCTTAAGGATGACAAGAGACGTCTTTTGGCTACGTCCATCAGTTATAGCATTTTCCTCAATACAGATACGATTATTGGCGGGTTTGTCTGATCACCTAAGATTTATAGGAAGTATGTATACCAAAAACTAGAGAGGGAGGAGCAAGGGAAACTACAGAGTTTATCTCTCGAAGGTTGCTCTAATGGGAGCAAGAAGTGAAAAAGGTTTATTAAAGAGGGAGATAGACCTCAACCACTCCCTAACCAGCTCACTTAAGAACCCCCTCTCGAGAAAATTTCTGAAAAGTCTCAATCATTGGAAATCTTTGAAGGTGTTTTAACAATAGAATTCATTGCTTGTCATACTTTCTTTAATTTGCATTTCTAATCCTTCATCCTTTTTTTCTTTTTTAATTGTTCTTGTTACAGCTTTAAACTTGAAGAAAAAGGGTTGACGTAAAACTGACGCGTCAACAACCCATCTCGGGTTGTGCCCAACAGCCTCACGGAGGGTAAGACCACACATGTGACTAATGTAAGCTCAAAAGGCCTCATTCTTAAGATCTTTCCTCAATGGGAGCATCCGAACAAAGAACAACTGATAAAAGCTTCCAATCTCACCATGCTCATACTCTTTGAGGGACATATTCAAGGGTAGGGTAAAATGTAGAATTTACCTTCATGGCCTCTTGGTGTACTTTTTATTATTTATAAATAAGTATTTTGCCTCTTTTTTCTCCTTTTAATTTTTACTACCTTTTTGTGTTCGTATTATAATGCATTGAAGATAGCATTTATTCTTGTCAAAAAAATATTCAAAACCAAAATGGATAATACACGAGGGAACCTGATGAAGATGATGTTGGATCCAGTCGAGTTAAAGACAGAACTAGATTCTTGGCACGATAGCAGTCATCCCTCGATACAAAGGATTTTAATAGATCTTTATGAAAAGAATGTATAATTGGATTCATGGAGAAGTGAAAAACATCTTGTATTTCATGACCTTATAATGGACCTCAAAGTAAGGAAGGGTAGTGCCCCTTGAAGTGGTTGATAACTGTGATCCTGTCGAGAGAAGTTATCAAGAGACTATTCATCATCTAATGTGCGAGCTCAGGTCCCTTTCTCGATGTCTCGCTGATGCTAATAGACTGCCAATCGTTGAAGCTCTCCTCAACCTTAGCCGATCGAACTGATGCTTACAATTTTAAGGATCGAGTGGGAGAAGTAGTACAGCTGTACAACATTGTTCAAAACGAGAATAGTAGAATGAATAAAGCCTTAGCCGAAAATACTGAAGCTATGGATGGAAATTCCTCATTATCTATGTCCTTGGCTACCAGGACTCCTCGTCGAAAGGCAGTAATTGAGGCTATATTAGAATGGTTAAATGATTTCCCCCATGTACACCCTCAAATAAGGGCCTTGAGGATCTCGTCCTCTAACACTTTAAAAAATAAAAATAGTATTAGTGATTGTAAATCTCCAAGGACTTAAGCATCTAATGTCAAAGTAGTAAAAAGAAATATCCTTAGATCGAATATCAATAATTAAACAACCCGGAGGATGATGACCAAACAAACCTCAAGTCTAAACACATTCTTTCAAAGACTATAATTGATCCTCCCAAGTACCCTAGAGAAAGTGATGTAGAGACCTATCCATAGGGATGTGGTCAATGGTGGTGTCAAGGACGGTGATTCCGGTGACCCATCCACTCAGTTTTCTCAGTTCTCAAAAGTGCATGAAATAATAAGTCGTGAGGATGATGCTAAAGACACTGTGTTTTTATTTTGTGTTAATAGATTTTAAATTTTTTTATGAATGCTTGACTATGTTGGATTTTTGGTGGAGTTTTTGGGGATTATTAGTCATTAAACTTTGCTGGAACAATGCTACTCTTGGTTTTTTTGTATTTTTTAATACAAATATTTTGAGACAGGAGTTGGAAGGATGAGAGCTTTGCAAACCTTGTGCCAGGGCATGCTAGCACAAGTCATGCAAGAGCATGTCAGCACGAGGCAAAAGGATGACACGAGGCAAAAAGTCTCAACACGATCCATTCTTTGGGATTCCCATTTCCACCCAAACCACCAATAGAAAATACCTCATACGTCTAAAAAAAAGTATCGTGTTCATCCTTTTTTCTTTATCCTCTTCATCTTCTTCATCTTTCAAACCCAGGAAAAAAAACTAAGCCTCATTTTTCCCATTAGAATTTCTTCAATTTCTCCCTCAATTCTTGGACAAATCACCTAAAATTTGTCACAAACTCTTCTTCTCCCTTTTTTCTACAATGCCCACAACAAATTTCAGTCAAAAACATCTAATCTTGGCTAGATTTACGAGATCACAGATTCAGCCCTATCATTGGATTTTCTCCCAAATTCAAAGATTTGGTCTATTACAAGCAAGGAGATTGACAGAATTACAATTAGGAGGAGTCCCACATGCACCGTGAATACAAACTCATCATATTTCATCTCCAATACTTGTGTGAGATACTCGACCAACCACTTGAAATTTTTGGAGATTTATTTATTTATTTTGGAATTTCTGATATCTGTATATTTAGCCCTTTTTGAAGGAAAAGGATCTTAGTTGTGATTATTATAGTCTTGTGGGAGAAATTTTAGTGTGGGGGTGGTAGTTGAGAAATTTTGGGGTACTATATGTTATTATTGGCCATGTTAGCTATTCTACACTGTCCATCATGCCATGTAGATAGAGGGGGCTAGCCGAATGTGCCATTTATGGGATTGAACACACTCTTTCCAGCACATCGATAGTGATGGGACCGCCTCGTGGGGTGCCCCATCTTGGAGACTAAATTTATAGATGATAGGACCCTCAAGGATCACAAACTCTACACCCCAGTCAGGGTGCTAATGAGGAGGATTGGGCTCAAGTAGTTCACGATGATGTCGGCTCCCAACTATACCAGGTACACTTTTGAGTTTCTTGCAACTGTCATGCAAAATTGCAAAAGAACTATGGGGAAGATAGTGAAGTTTCATTTGGGAGATGTGGCTAGGTCTATGATGCATATGGAGATAGCTCGAGCATTTGGATGGAAGTATTACACTAAGGTCCATGGATATAATAAGGATATTTCTGGCATTGAGGTGCACACTTTCTGGCCTTCTATCACTCAACGGTCGCAGAGGAAGGAGAACAAGAACAAGAACAATGACATTGTGCATTTGTTGTTGAGATGTGTGGCCAGGCTGCTGAGCATAATGGATAGTTGCCACAGGGAGGCCACCAGTGCTACCGAGAAGGACTATAAAGTCCTATGGTTGATTTACACTTAGCGAGCTTGCTCTGACTATGTGGATGAATTCATCATCCAGTGCATAGCCCTTTCCAAGACCTGGACATGCAAAGTAGCCCTTGGGGGCATGATATCACTCATAGTTGCTCAGTTTTGCCTTTCGGTGAGCGATAACATGAGAGAGAACCTCAAAAACCCCATACACCTTCACTCTTACAGCTATGTTAGAGGCCAAGTTGATCCGCATATAGGCTGGATTTGTATACTGGTGCTATAAAAATGCCAACTTCATGTCTCGGAACAGAAGAACCAAGATAGAGAATACATTTAGGGTGAAAGATATCATTATACAGCCAGATCATGCAATTCAAGTAGTAGTCGGAGGTTCCTATGTAGAGTAGGAGAACAAGCAGGGCGAGTATGAGGACCACTCTCCAATAGACGAGGACCAGATTCCCTACCATTTTGCCAAATCTTTCCCCAATGACCACTAACATTCCCTCAGTCTATGCCACCCCTTTCTTGAGTAGTCATAGTGCCAATGTCCCCAGTTGAGAAGTTTTTTGGAGCACCACCTCCATATCACGAGTCGATCGACATCTAGGACGAATCCTACCAGCCCACCGGTAACAGTTCACATAGGCACAACTACTCCCACCATGATGATTACTTTGCGGAGTCGAGTAAGCACATCATCCATGGGTCCCCTTCTGCTCCCGAGCCACAATGACACGGCATCTTTATTTCATCCCTGTACGAGGCTCATCCTTAGTAGACCCCACAGTTCAGCCCTTTTTGGGAACACAGTTCACAGGGATACCAGTCGGCTTCATCTTACCACATGTGGACCCAACCGAAGAGACAGTAACCATAATAGATGTAGTATTGCGGTGATGTTATCTTTAGGGTTAGGCAGGATGTGCATTGGCTTGGTGCTCAGCTTGATTATTATCTAGAGGAGACTGCAAACAGATTTGACAGGGTAGATGAGAAGCTTCACTATTTAAGGATATATGGACTTACTGCACCACGGTGTGAGGGAGATCACTGATTGGCTAGGGACATCAGGCATGGGAAACTTGTACCATTATCAGGATCTGCACAGGCAAAGGTGTTGAGCCGGACATCGCAGACAATGATGAGGGCTTTTCGGTATTTTCCAACCTTCTTGTCACCTTGGTCACATATATTAGGGACAATGCATGAACAAAGTGTGGGGGGAGGATTGGAACACCATCGTGGTGGCATATCTCCTTTGTTTTTCTTGCTTTATTTTGGATTTGGTTGATGACTATTTCTCTTTCCATTGTTTTTCCCTCATTAGTTTCAAAAACTTACTTTGCTAGTTTATTTCAACAAGTTTATTTTTGGTGTGAGGGCTCCATTTGTAGTTTGTTTTGGGGATGTTTTTGAAATGTCTGCGTTAGTCATTTTTTATTATCTTGTTTTAGTATGAAGCTCGCCTTTAGGGAATTTTTTGCTACACTAAAAATTGAAGAAATTGAAGAAAACAATTCCGGCTAAGTCCAAAACCCGAAAGGGCAACTTAGGAAAAAATGGGAATGGCCCGACTAGGATGTAAAACCTAGGCAAAAATGAGAGGCCATGATGTGGGAAAAGGTGATAGGTGAGCTCAACATGTGTGAATGGTTGGATGAAAACCCGAAAGGGCTCCTAGGCAAAATGAGAGAAATTGAGAGAAAATCGACTCTTTAAATTGAACATCTCTTCAATTGTCACTAGAAACTCTTTTGACTGAGAAAGTAAGCATCACACTTATCATATACACCTTACCTTTGTATTGGGATAATTTGGTGGATAGGTTACTTTTGCTTCTTGGGGGAGAGTGAGATTTGTGAGATTCTTACATCTTTGGGGGAACTAGGGTAGCTTAGGAATAAGGTTGAATGTGTTGGTTAACATATCCGTGCATGCTACTTTCCACT
>JAULKK010281946.1:350-14216 GCA_032355705.1 Rubia peregrina
AGAGACAAGAGTAGAACCATCATAGAGTGTCACACGATCAACAACAGTTGGAGATGATGTCATGTGTTTTGTATCGCCAAAATCCAAAATCCACTTGCACCCATCGTGTCGTCGCTGATGAGAAAGACCTGTATGTCTCAAAATATCACACCGTCGAGAACCATAATGAGCCATATTACTGAGGCAAATAAGCAATCAGTAAAAGAAAAATAAAAATTACTAAAGAAACTCGATCAAATCGAAGCAAAACAACTCGGTCAAACCCAAGAAGCAACTTGGTCAAACAAAAGCAAAGCAACTCGGTCAAATTGAAGCAAAATGAGTGGGCAGGTGCAGACTGACGTGTGATGCGCGCATGAGGAGGACGCGCGTGTGAGAATGACGCGCACGTGATGATAACGCGCACGTGATGACACACGCAGATGCTGGTTGCCGACGCGTGAAAAAGACGCGCAACCTGGCTGAGCTCACCTATTGCCCTTCGTCGCTACAGGGAATACTGACTTGCCGAAGAAGGAGGATTATTCGCTGGAATTGGAGACGGCTACAGGTGAGTCTCGGCTGTAGCGAGGTCGGGACGATGGTCGGAGTTTTCCGGAGAAGACGCTGCGGCGGACCTGAAAGTTGGAGACGGAGAAGACGTGAGAGCTCCGCTGGAGAAGATGACCATCGGGTTTCCTGCAGAACAACGAGGCCGAAGCCTTGAACTGCTGATCGGACAAGAACGCCAGAGCATATGGTCGCCGGAAAAGATTGGAGCCGGAGATTGGCCGGAAACTGGCCTGAATGTGACTGGGATGCGCCGGAAAGGAGAGAGGAGGGCAGTAGAAAAAAATATTTTAGGGATTTAGGATCAGAACATGCTCTGATACCACGAAAAAATGATTTTCCGCAATGAATAATGTATTACTGGTCAGAATAAATAGAGTGCAAAAGGAAGTCTAGTACTAGTATAACTCTAGTCTAGTCAACAACTCTATCTAGAATCAAATCAAATCAATCAGATACGTGACTTATTCTAACACTGAATCTTTGTCTGGTCTGGCCATGTTCAAGAAGAATAATTTGAAGCTTGCTCCCAAGTTCCCTGTTCGTGCTCATTTCAGCCCTAAACCATGAAATATTACGATGTGCCTTAATAAGAAATGAGGCTATAGGCCATGATCAAAACCTTTTACGTTAATCTCTATTTCATGCTTTGTGCCATATAGCTTGTTTTTGCCTAGGTCATTTTCTGCGGAACTTATCTGCATTTCAATTTAGTTCAGTTCTCTATCGTATAATTTTTGTCATGTAACTTGTTTTTACTTAGGCCCTGTCACGAGAACTTATTTACAGTTCAGTTCAATTCAATTCCGCAAAAATTTAACCGGTGAAATTTTGTTTCATTCAGTCATATTACTACTATATTTCAAAACTTATTTTAGTTCAGTTCAGATCATATTATATAAGATTTAGAGAACCGGCCTTATTATTGTAGTAATACAATGGCCGGAGTGAAACTGAGTTCTCACAGGAAAAAATTTCTCCATTTTTTGAAGTCTTATGCATACCTTATTTCAACTGATCAAATCCAAAGATGTAATTGTTGAAGATTAAACTTGATTTTGGGTATAAACCAAATAACATTCTTAGTGGCTCATTATCTAGAAGAAAGTCCAAAGAAATCTTAAGAAGTATAGAAGATTCTAGAGTAGGTTCTAGAATATCTCTAAAATGTATAGATTAAGATAGAGCTGTAAAGAGTATTCTAGAGAGATAATTGTAGTCATTGGGTTAGAGTTGGGATGGAAAGATCCTAGCCATTGGTTGGGTTATGCTACAAGTATAAATAGGGGTGATGTAGTAGAGTTTCAATCAAGCCAAAAATAATAGAAACATTCTCCTTATAAAAATAGTCTCTTCCTCCAAGTTCTTCCATTTTCCCCTAAACTTTCTAAACCCTTCTTCTTCCATCTAAAGTTTCCTCCCAACAAAGTGGTATCAGAACCACAAGATCATTTTGCAATGGAAAATAATGTTATTCCCTTCCAAGTCCCAATGCTCACTAAGAGCAACTATGACAATTGGAGTATAAGGATGATGACTCTCCTTGGAGCACATGATGCACTGGAGATAGTTAATAAAGGCCACAGTGAACCGGAGAATGAAGGTGAGCTCTCTCAAGCTCAACTAAATAGTTTGAGAGATTTAAGAAAGAGAGATAATAAGGCTCTCTGTCTAATTCTATCAAGGGATAGATGAAGACACTTTTGAGAAGATTTCCAGCACGAAGACGGCCAAGGAAGCATGGGAGAATCTTCAAGTGTCGCACAAGAGAGTGGATCAAGTTAAGAAGGTACGTCTTCAAACTCTAAGAGGAGAGTTTGAGTCGTTGCATATGAGGAAGGATGAACTTGTCTTCGATTATTTTTCGAGAGTTTTGATGATTGCTAATAACCTCAGAAGAAATGGTGAGAAGTTGGAAGATATTAGAATTATGGAGAAAGTTCTTAGATCGTTAGATCCAAAGTTCGAGCATATTGTTGCCATCATTGAAGAGACCAAAGACTTGGAGGACATGACAATAGAGCAACTTCTTGGCTCATTACAAGCCTGTGAAGAAAAGAAGAAGAGTAAGGATGAAGTCGTGGAGCAAGCATTTAAGATGCAAGCTCATCCAATAAAGAGAGAAGTTGGTGGGAGCCAACAAAGAGAAGGATGCGGTCGAGTACAAGGTCGTGGATGTGAACATGGACATGGGCACTTTGGAGGTCCGGTAACAACCATGGAGGATAAGACTCACCCAGAGGTCGTGGTAGATGGAGATCGAAGCCAGTGTATGACAAGTCACACATCAAATGCTACAATTGTGAGAAGTTCGGGCACTATGCCTTGGAATGTAGAGCGACGAGAAATAAAAGGGTTGAAGAGAAGGCCAACTATGTTGAAGAAGATGATGTTCTACTGTTTACCTCCAAAAAGGTAAAGGAGGAAACAATAACCAATGGTATCTAAACAGTTGTGTAAGCAACCACATGTGTGGTGAAAGATGCTTGTTTGTAAAGCTTAATAAAGAAATGAAGGGAATGTAGCCTTGAGAGATGACACCAAGTAGGAGGTGAAAGGAAAAGGTAACATCCTTATTCAATTGAAGAATGGAGATCATCCATTCATCTCCGATGTTTACTATGTGCCGAGCATGAAGTGCAACATCTTGAGTCTTGGGCAACTCATGGAGAAATAACATGACATTCAATTGAAGGATAATAGCCTCTCTTTGAAGGACCAAAGGGGCAATCTCATAGCCAAGGTGCCGATGACAAGGAATAGAATGTTCCTACTCAACATTCAAAATTGAGTGGCACAGTGTCTAAAGATGTGCTTCAAAGATACGTCTTGGTTATGACATCTTTGATACGGACATCTCAATTTTGGGGGGTTGGAGCTGCTATCCAAGAAAGACATGGTGAGAGGGTTACCAAGCATCAGCAGCCCGGCCAAACGTGTGAAGGGTGTCTGCTTGGAAAACAATTCAAAATGAGCTTTCTGAAGGAGTCGAACTCAAGAGCTAAGAGGCCACTAGAACTCATACACACCGATGTATGCGGTCCCATCAAACCAAGTTCCCTTGGTAAGAGTAATTATTTCCTCCTCTTCATTGATGATTTTTCAAGAAAAATGTGGGTGTACTTTTTAAATGAGAAATCGAAGGTGTTTGAGAATTTTAAGAAGTTCAAAGCTCTAGTGGAGAAGAAAAATAAGCTTCTGATCAAGACTGTGAGATCCGATCATGAAGGAGAGTTCACATCAAGAGAGTTCCACAAGTATTGTGAAGAGAATGGAATTCGATGATAGTTGACGGTGCCAAGATCCCCCAACTAAATGGAGTTGTGGAAAGGAAGAATCGACAATCCTTGAGATGGCACGGAGTATGCTCAAGAGCAAGAAATTTCCTAAGGAGTTGTGGGCAAAAGCCATAGCATGCGCGGTCTATTTGTCCAACCAATCCCCTACAAGGAGTGTTGGGGGAAAACACCACAGGAGGCATGGAGTGGAAGAAAGCTCGACATTTCCCATCTCAGAGTCTTCGGAAGCATAGCCCACACTCACGTACTAGATTAGAAACGAAGCAAGTTGGATGATAAAAGTGAGAAGGACATCTTCATTGGCTACGATGCCAACTCCATAGGCTACAAGCTTTACAATCTTGATACGAGGAAGAACATTATCAGTCAAAATGTACTATTCGATGAAGAAGGAGAATGGGATTGGAGTTCGCTCAAAGGGGAATACAACTTCTTTCTACAATTAGAAGAAGAAAGTATTGAATAACCAAGGATCTAGAAACCACGAGAGGAGCCAACTAAGCCACAAGCTTCACCACGTGCAAGCTCTGAAGAAGATGAAAGTTCAAGTGAAGGAGTCCCACGCTTCAAAAGTCGACAGTATATCTACGAGGTGACGGAGAACCAAGATAATCTCCTTCTTTTCTACTTGGTTGCGGATTGTGAGCCCATGACCTTTGAAGAATCTTGGGAGTCAAATAATTGAAGAAGTGTGATGGATGATGAGATAAGTGTCATCAAGAAGAATGGCACATGAGAGTTTACTTCACTTCCAAAAGGGCACAAGGTGATTGGAGTGAAGTGGGTATTCAAAGCGAAAAAGAATGAAAAAGGAGAAGTGGAAAGATACAAACAAAGATTGGTTGCAAAAAGCTATAGCCAAAGAGTCGAGATCAACTATAATGAAGTATTTGCCCCTGTTGCTCAACTTGAAAATGTTAGGCTGATAATTTCATTGAAAGCCCAAAAGAAATGGAGGATACATCAGATGGATGTGAAGTCTGCCTTCCTAAATTGAGTTCTCAAAGAAGAAGATTATATCCAGAAACCACAAGGATGCATAGTCAAGGGGACAGAAGATAAGGTCCTGAAGCTAAAAAAAAGTACTATACGGGCTGAAACAAGCCCCAAGAGCTCGGAATGCACGAATTGACAAGTACTTCAAGGAGAGAAATTTTATCAAGTGTCCACATGAGCATGCACTCTATATCAAAATCCAAAATAGTGAGATATTGATTGTATGCTTGTATGTGGATGACTTGATCCTCACTAGAAGCAGTCCAAGCATGTTTGAAGACTTTAAGAAAGAGATGACAAAGGAGTTTGAAATTATGGACATTGGGCTTATGTCTTACTATCTCGGCATTGAAGTAAAGCATGATGGAGAATGTATCTTTATCTCCCAGGAAGGCTATGCTAAAGAGGTGCTTAAGAAGTTTAGAATGGAAGATGTTAATCCAGTAACCACGCCCATGGAGTGTGGATTCAAGTTGACCATACGCGGGGAAGGAGAAAAGGTGCATCCTACACTCTTCAAGAGTTTGGTAGGAAGTTTGAGATACTTGACATGCACGAGACCAGACATCCTATATGCGGTTGGAGTAGTTAGTCGCTATATGGAGTGTCTAACAGCAATTCATCTGAAGACAGCAAAGAGAATTCTTTGGTATATTAAAGGTACTACAAACTTTGGCTTACACTACACTACATCCAATGATTACAAACTTGTTGGATATAGTGATGGTGATTAGAAGGGAGATAAGGACGAACGTAAAAGTACATCTGGTTTCGTGTTTGGTATAGGGGATACAATTTTCACATGGATGTCTAAGAAGCAGCCGATTGTGCTCTTTCCTCATGTGAAGCGGATTATGTAACTGTAAATTCATGTGTGTGCCACGCAATTTGGTTACGAAATCTGTTAAAAGAGTTAAAGTTGCCGCAAGAGGAGCCAACAAAGATCTTCATGGATAACAAGTCAGCAATAGACTTGAGCAAGAATCCAGGTTTCTATGATCAAAGTAAACACATTGACATGCGATATCAGTACATCAGAGAGTGCATCGCCGGAAGAGATGTACAAGTGGAACATGTGAAGTCGGGCGATCAATCGATGGATATCTTCACCAAACCTCTCAAGCACAAATATTTCATCAGGATGAGGAGTTTGCTTGGAGTGGAAAATCAAGTTTAAGGGGGGGTTGTTGAAGATTAAACTTGATTTTGGGTTTAGCCCAAATAACATTTTAGTGGCCCATTATCTAGAAGAAAGTCTTAAGAAGTATAGAAGATTCTAGAGTAGGTTCTAGAATATCTCTAGAATGTGTAGATTAGGATGGTGTTGTAAAGAGTATTCTAGAGAGCTAATTGTAGCCATTGGATTAGAGATGGATGGCAAGATCCTAGCCATTGGTTGGGTTATGCTACTAGTATAAATAGGGGTGATGTAGTAGAGTTTCAATCAAGCAAAAAATAATAGAAACCTTCTCCTTATACAAATAACATCTTCCTCCAAGTCCTTCCATTTTCCCCAAACTTTCTAAACCCTTCTTTTTCCATCTAAAGTTTCCTCCCAACAGTAATGAGTTAGCAGAACTCTAAAATTCACCTCTCCAATTTCCATATAATACATAATACCAGATCCGTATTAGAATGAAATTCATTAACCTCAAAGAATTCTCAGTGAACAATATTACAGCTGCCCTCCCAATCCATTGTAGCTACAAAGTGAAAGGGTCATTCAACATTGTCGTAAAGCCAGACTAATGCCTCACAAAAGTGGTCCTCCTCATGTATACGAGTGAAACTGCTCAATCCTTTTTAAGGCACTGAGTAAAGGGGGATACTGAAGAACCCCTTTACATCGCTCCGTTCTGCAAAAAATTCTGAGCTTTTCTTCCCTCTCGATATTACATTTTTTGTTCTACTGCTGAATTGCCGCTCCTGTAGGCTGTAACAGCACTGTGAATATGCTTAGCTGTAGTAACTTTGTTTTAGAATTGAAAATTGGTTTTACCTAAATTTAGCAATTATGACGACTATATGTTCCAACATAAATTGTCTAACCAAGTATGTAACGAAATGTAAATCACGAAAAAAGACTTGGTTACGCAGTTCGGTGAAAATACATCTGCGAGGCCTGACCCGTTCAGAATAAATCCACTAATCAGAACAAGATAGTACAATGCACACCATACAACTATACTTATCTTCTCTAATTACAATGAGTGAATTTTGCAAGTTCCCTTTGCTACCGATCTGCCTTAGTCACACTCCCTCTGACCTTGATACTTGTCGAAGCTGGATCTCCTCCTCCCGAGGAATTAAAGCTTCTGATTCTGAACTTAGATCAACAGTGCATTGATCATGTTGGAACATAAGTAAAAGGCTCTCAGCTACTAACGATGTATATAATCTGGATGTAAATCTAGATATAATTCTCTTAAATCTGTAAGTAGCTCAACCAAGTATGTTCTAAATATATTGGTCTGATCGAACACAACAAGTAACTTGTGCGAATGTAATTCTATCTCCACAAAATATTTTGATAACAATCCTTGAATATAGGAATTATCTAATCTAATCGCTTAAAGTAAAGAATTAGAATATTTCGTCCTTATCTTCACTATAGGCGAATATACCATATCAATCTTCATTCCATAAATCTAATTAAATCCCATAACTATTGAAACTGATATATTCTGCAATCAAATACAACTGGGCAAAATATAATTCTCGAATTTCACATTGAACTATCTTTTCTCGCAAACTATACCATAATCGATGTTACAACACAACAGTCTATACTTGCATAATTTTCACTACAAGAATGTATTCAATACAATTCCAGTGACAATGTGTGTTGTGTGGTTGTTTTCTTCATATTTTTGGATAAATAATTGATGTTTATTTAGTTCAATAATTCAACACATTTACTAGAATGAATAAGTTGAACCTCGATTTTAAAGCGGGTAGGGCAATGATGCGTCTCAAAACAAACTAATTTGCACCACAAGTCCATTAATCAAGATCTACAAAGAAACAAGTCTCAAAGTGAGTGTTAAATGGAAAAAACTCTCTGATATTTAAGTCAGTCGACCTTATGAATACTGCATATATAGAATGAATACTGAAATTTGTATTCATACCTGAATAGTTCTAGTAGTATTTACCTTTTAACTCTCTACCTCTTAAGTATCCACAAATATAACCATTATGTTTGACTGTTTCCTTCATGCTTGCTGGGTTAAAATAGGCCCAATGACTTATTTGGGCTCATTCAGTTAGACCATCATCAAAAGCTCTCAGAAAACTAACTATATTTTCGAGGTCAAGTAATACTTTGAGTGTTTTACTTATTTGATATTTAATTAATTCAATTTCATGTACTTTGAGTGTTTTGTTAGATGTTTAACTATTTCAATTTGATGTATTTTAGTGTAATAAAATGACGTTTATTCATTTCAATTTAATTTATTTTAAATATATTTATTTGATTTTTAATTAATTAAATATTTATTTTAATTTTTTTATGTTTTAACATTTTACTTTAAGAATCAGGCCTAACACAAAACAGGACCCAAATAGTTGGGTCCAAAACAATTAAACCCAATTTTAATCCAAAAATTAAAAGATTGACCCGAAACAAACCCGTAAATTATTGGAAACATAGATTCTGCACGATGCCAGGAAAACACCACTAAATGCCGGCTACTTCTTTCATATCCTAAAATGCAGCATCGTCTGAATCTCTGGAACGACGCAAATCAAACGACCTCGAACCAAAATCAACCATTGACGACCTAGGAAGGTTGTATCAATTCATGTCGTTGATGACTTCTGGTCTGCGATCTACGAACCCAATTTGGAGGTTGTATCTGTGAACCAATCGCACCAAATCAGACCCATCATACACCATCGTCATTGCAGATTCATCTTCATCATCGTTGTCGCATACTGGTCTTCATTGAAACCCTTCATCTTCAACGGGTTTGTCTCACACCATTGTCATTGTGGCAACCACCACTGAAACCCTTCATTTTTTATGGGCTCAAAACATTTCGGGGGAATTAGAGCCAAAGCCGGGAACCCAGCGGCGAATCAGGGCCGAGAAACCCAAAAGCAACGCAAAACTCGAAGCAGGGTTGAGGGTTTTCATTTTTGATTATTTGCAATCATTTCCCTAAACTTTTGCGCATTATTTAATAAAGACCCAGAATAATAAATATTCTGTTATTAGACCTAATATTTTAGCTGCTGCTATATTATGTTTATTGTATTTGTAGTTGACCCCTAATCACACTTTAAGACTGTCTCACATGATACGGACACTATAATCTAACCCTATTTGCAGCTAGAATTTAGAAACAACCATATAGTTTCCACTTCCTACCAAGGACCTCCTTTGTAGCTAATACTTCTAATAAACACCCTACATAGAACCAGAAACTACTCCCCTCTATTGTCATTGAAACTCGGCTCCACCCCCTAAATCCATCAATCAAATTAGTGTTTTGAATCTCGGCAAGGAAGTGGGGCTCAAAGCTCGATTGGTTTTCTACACCTTGTTTCTTGACACAAAACTCTATTAGTGCAATAAAAAATCGGCATTGACATTATAGGAGATATTTTGTGAATATCTTCTACAATATTATGTGTATATTATGTACCTTAGATAGAATCCTTTTTTATTTGTGATTATGTATGTGCTACCTATATATTGTACCCCTGTAGACGTTCATATTTTCCATGGTATCATATCCTAAATCTGGAAAACCCTAAAATTTTCCTCCAACAAATATTTGAAGCCACCACCCTCTCTTCTCCGACCGCCACCGTGCTCAACACCTCCGCCGCTGCTGGGAATCTCAACACTGCCACCGCCGCTTCATCCTGCCACCCAATGGATCTGTACAACCATTTTGATATTGAAAATCTTGACGCCATTCTTGTCGTTGCCGATCCACCACAGCCCGCCATCAATTCCATCGACCTGTCGCCCCTCATGGAAGATCAGCCGCAACTCGATGATGTCGCTGCTCTTCGCCAGGCCTTCTGCAAGCTGTTCGGCGCCAATGGTTCGGCCTCTTCCGATCTTCGACGTCATGGTTGAGACTCCGCCACCATTTTTCCTCACATCCTTATACTATGTCCATCTGTCTGATTAAACAGGTTTGCTTATCTCTTCTGTGATCTTGAAGGGTGATAATTAAAATAATTGGAGTATTTCTATTCGTAATGCATTTAATTCCAAGCGAAAGCTTTGTTTTCTTGATGGCTCTATCACCAAGCCGTTACCTGGTGAACCTTTTGCTGATGATTGGAGTAGTGTGATTTATATGCTTGTTGGTTGCATCGTTCGGACTCTAGATCCATCCATTCGTTCTATTATCACTTATTATGCCTCGGTTAGGAGTTTTGGGATGACCTTCAGCAACACTTCTTAGTTGGGAACGACCCACGTATGTGCCAAATTTGTGCGGACATTTACAACTGTCATCAGAACGGTCAATCCATTATTGCCTATTTGGGTAAATCCAAGAAGTTGTGGGATCTGCTCCTGTACATGCATCCACGAACATGCACTTTCCCAGACATTGCTATTGTTCAGGCTGAACGTGAGAAGGAGATGGTTCATCAATTTTTCACCGGTCTAGATGATAACTATACTATTATTCGCTCGTATGTTCTTGCCCATGACCCTGCTCAACAAGGTTTACTCGCTCGTTTCTTAGGAGGTGCTCCAGAAGACTATCATTAACGCCCATGATTCTGTCAATTCTACAAACACCATGACTTTTGTTGCCCGTCGCCAGGCTCCTCTCTCAGCTTCAAAATTTGTTGGCGTCGCTCCGGGAAACTCCCCAGCCGTCGCCATTGATCGTCGGGGTCTCACTTGCACTCATTGTGGTCGTAAGGGTCATGATGTCACCCCTTGTTTCCGCATTATTGGATACACGGATTGGCTCACTGAGAATCGACCACCTGATTCAGGCCCGAAGGCTGTCGCAAATCCCAAGACACGCATGCCACCTAATGCGCCCTTCGTAGGAGATATTTTGTGAATATCTTTTGCAATATTCCGTGTATATCTTGTATTTTAAATAGAATTCTTTTCCATTTGTGATTCTATATATCTTGCCTATTGTACCCTTGTACCATCAAATTAGAAGGTCATACTCTAAGGCCATTAAACCCCATTTAATATATGAGTTTGGTTCTAAAATGTGATATATCCAACTACATTGATGTCACGAAATTGTTTGTCCGGTTATCTGTTTCTTCAAACGGCAGGTGCACTACCATCTTGAGACTGTTTGCCATAGCATAAATCATGTACAAATTGGCATTATTAGGCCACACAAAATAGCTGAGTTCATGCATGACATATATCCAATCCAATCCAATCCAATCCAATCCAATCCAGAAGAAGAAAAATCCAGCCCACAAAAATCCAATCCGATTTTGAGTGACATATATCCAATCGTTTATATTTTTTGTCCTATTTAAATCATTTCCCTCTATATGTATAGCACATTTCAATTTCTACAGAAAATAAAAACACCATCTAAACAATGTCTTTTCTGATTATTATTCTACCTCTTTCTTTACTTCTCATCTTAATCTTCATCTTCCATCAGCACCGGCGCTTAAAACCCTCGAATGCTCATGAACCACCCGGCCCTCCCCGGCTTCCGATCATCGGAAACCTGCACCAAATCAATACATCATCCCTTCACCAAAGTTTATGGGAGCTTTCAAGGAAACATGGTCCACTAATGTCCTTGAAGCTCGGCTCAATTCCCGCACTCGTGGTTTCTTCAGCAAGATTGGCCGAAGAAGTGCTGAAAAACAAGGATACAGTGTTTTGCAGCAGGCCTCAGATGCGAGGACTGCGAAAACTGACCTACAATTCTTCAGACATTGCTAGTGCGCCGTACGGCCAAGAGTGGAGAGAAATGAGAAAGATCAGTGTTCTTCATCTCCTGAGCGCAAAAAGGATCCAGCAGTCTCGCCCGATTCGGGAGGATGAAATATCACGAATGATGCAGAATATTAGGAAAGATGCCCAGTTGTGTAAGGTGACAAATTTGAGCGACACATTATCCTTGCTTACCAGCACCATCATATGTAGGGTTGCTTTTGGGAAGAGTTTTGAAAATGAAGGCTGGGAAAGAAAAAGATTTGATCATCTTCTAGATGAAGCTGAAGCGATGGCCGCAGGGTTCTTCTTCTCCGATTTTTTCCCTTTGATCGGTTGGGCTGATCATCTCACTGGAATGAATTCTCGGCTTGAAAGCATTTTCGAAAAGTTCAGTAAATATTTTCAACAGCTTATTGATGAGCATCTCGATCCCAATAGGCCGAAATCCATGGACGATGACATTATTGACATCATGCTTCAGCTACAGCGAGACAGAACAACTTCCTTCCCGATTACAACGGATCACATCAAAGCTTTGCTTGCTCATGGTAAATACATTTGTTTCACAACTTTCAGTTAATTTTTCAGTTTAGTATTTGTGTTACACATGATTTCCAATCTATCTACTCCCTCCGTTCATCTAAGTATGACACACTTTTTAGCCTGTTTTCTCAAAGTCTGTTTGACCATTAATAACTTTTGTTACATATGTTAATATCATGTAAAATTTTAATGTTTGAAAAGTACATGTTAAGTATAATCCAACGATACCTTACATGATAATATTACTACTTATATGTTACATGAAATTTATGGTCAAACATAGTTTGAGAAAGTTAACTGAAAAATGTGTCAATCTTAGCTGAATGGAGGGAGTAGTAAAATAATTATTTCGTAGTTTTATAGTGGGTCTTCTATTAGGAGAAATAGCCAATTTGCACTAATACAAATTAAGGCTAATGTAACACTAACACTTTAAAAGTGTTGCTTTAGGTTCTAATAATACTAATTTGAACCTATTGCAACACTTTTACAAGTATTACCTAAAGTGATGTTGCATTAGATTAATGCAACACTTTTCAAATTTTAGGTAACACTTTTCAAGATTTAGGTACTTATTCTGTCTCATTTCAAACTGCAATTTAGTCAAAACTTCCAAAATTTGATCCTTAAATTGAATTGGTATATAAGTATAAATATTATTGCGTGATACATTGTTAGATTCATTATAACTTACATTTTCAAAATATCAAATTTTCACAAGTTTTATTTATTATTAATGAAAGATGTTAAACATCAAACATCTGTAAAAAAGTTAAAAGGTGAAACTTAAAATGGGATGGAGGGAGTAGCACTTTTTAAAGGTTTAAGTAACACTTTATAAGCTATTGTAACATTTTGATAAATGTTGCAAGATTACGTAGCTCTAATTTGTATTAGTGTTCTTAAGGCTGTTTTAGTCTATAATTAGTCTATTTTGTGTAGATGGTTATCGAATTTGGTCTTTTTGTCTGGTTATAAGCCGTCTCAAATGAGATATTATTTCATACAGCGGCTGCTCCAAATAAATTTTCATGTCAAATATTTGCCCAGATTAATTAGTAAAAATAATTATAGCAGGTATTAAAAACTCCTGATTACTGATCGAATGTAAGAGATTAAATTTCCGAACTTCGATATTGGATGTTCCTCCTGATTAACATAGAGGGATCAAACTGGAAAAAAATCTATATATAAACAATAATTTTTAAGAGATCTATACATATACCATGTTTTCTCAAAAATATTAAAATTTGTTCAGACATTTCAAAAAAACATTCAATAGCAAACTCATAAAATGTGATGTTCATTAATTTCCTTCAACACTAATTTCACCAAACTGCAGAACGTGTTTGGAGCTGGAACAGAAACAAGTGCATCAAGTGTAACCTGGGCAATGACAGCATTGATGAAGAACCCTAATGCCATGAAAAAGCTACAAACCGAAATCAGGGAAGTAATTGGGGAAAAACAAGTAGTAGAGGAGGAGGATATCGAAAAACTTCCTTATCTCAAGGCAACTGTGAAGGAGGCAATGAGGTTGTACCTAGTGGTACCGCTTCTGCTGCCCCGAGA